>JAPPVO010000029.1:5557926-5782613 GCA_030407325.1 Camellia japonica
CTCTGTTTATGGCCGATGGCCTCCTGGTTTGTCCTCTGGTCCATCTATGTGTTGAGTGTGCTAAGAACCTATGTCTTGTTTTGCTCTTGGTGCATTCGGCTACCTTGTTTTAGTAAGTTTTGTTGAGTCGCTTTTATGTTGTTTCAATTTGTTTATCAAGTTGTTTTAATTTGCTTATTGAGTTGTTGTTTTGCTTATCGAGTTGTATTTGTTTATCGAGTTGTTATTGTTAGTTGTTCATCGAGTTGTTTCACTCTGCTTGTTAAGTGTTGGTCGGTTCATTACCTGAGGAAGCAAATGCCAATACAATGCACAGTGTTCAATTTCTATCAATCTTGTTTTTTATGCAATGCAATGTTATGCGGTGCTTAGGATGCAAAATGCAACACTTTTTCATCAAAAAGTTGTTTTCATTCCGATCATGGTCACTTTTTACAAAAGAGTACGAGTTTTAAAAGAAAATAAAACTATCTAAACTGTACAAAGTGCTAACACTACTTGCAAAAAAGAAACCAAGCAAAAACATATGAATCAGTGTCAGCTATCTCAGTCTCAAGAGGCCTCTTCGTCCTCTTTCTAGGCATGGACTCAGAGTTGTCTCCGTCGGCACTACTCTTTGTACCTCCCTCTGAACTAGAATCATCACCGCTCTCTGCCTCGGAGCCTGGCTTAGTATCATCTCCACTAGCAGAATCCGAGCCAGCGTAATTAATTAGTTTCGATTTGTTAGCTAATTAATTTCGATTTGTAATATTGATTAGCTGGAATAGTTAATTAGTTTTGAGTTTTGTATTAGTTAGCTTAATTAGCGTAGTTGTTGCTTTGCTTATTCATTCGGACCCTCCTTCGCGAGGGTGTAATGTTGTAATAAGTGTTCATGAGTGTGTGTATGTCTTCCAATCCCACGTCTTTCTCCATTTTATTTAATTGCTTTTGATGGTTAGATTAGGGTCATGTTTTGATTAGCATATCGCATGCTTGCATACATTCATTTTGTCTTGCACGCACCAGGGCTCGGCGCATCATTCAAACTGCATCGCTATTTCAATATCTTCTTTGAATACGTGTTTAACCGCATGTTGTTCAAATTGATTCATATGCCATATTAGTAGCCGAGCCTATTAATTGTATATTACATGTGTTGCATTAGACATTTAACATAGTTAGGATCATGTATTTTTCTAACTAGTTTTTGTTTTGGCTTGGAGTACTCAGTGAGTTTTACACTTTAGCATACTTGCATGAGTGTGATTGCCATGTTGCCATTTTTAGCATGCTCACCATGAGGCTATGTGCTTACTTGCTAAACTGCATGAATGCCTGTGGATGAAGGCCTGGTTGTTTGAATTGGAACGATTCAACGAATGTGAGTTTTAAGCCCACTTTGTTGTGGCAAATCATGGTTTAAACCCACTATGTTTGGTGGCAAATCCGCATCTTTAAGCCCACTTGAGGGTGGCAAATTCAAACCATTTTCGAAAACAAACACGAGTTGAATTGTTCCAAGTCTTGCGACTAGTCTATACTTGCTTGTGTGTGTCACATAGTAAATTTAGCTAATAACTGGAACAAGAACACATAATGTTTATAAAATAATATATGCTGATTAGTAGAGGCCGATGTTTGATTGGGCAAGCGGGGGTGCTCATTTCAGGACCTTCCCCTCTCGTACCTAAGTTCCTGAGTCGAGGAAACTTCAGTGATGACGGACACGTGGCCTTTGGCACGAGTCAGGGTTTCCTAAATTTCCCCAAAATAAAATATTTAGGTGGCGACTCTGTATTTGGCAAAGCAGTCCAATTTGGGCATTATTTGATTTATAATCGATTTTCCAAAAAGGTTTGCCGGATTTGGACTCTTTGGTGTTCATCAGTTTCACATTGCACTTGTGAGACTAGATTCAGAACTGCGGGAGTCCAAACTATGTGGCCTTCTTTTCAAACCCTTTCCGACAGGCGAGGGGCGAAAAAAGGCGAGTCCACACCTAGGCAAAAGTTAGAGCACAAAAAACTAGAAATAAAGAAAAATTGAGCTCGCAAGGTTGAAAACCCTCAAAGATGGCCTTGGCAAAAGTTATAGCGCAAAAGGAAAGTGTTAATACTTGAGCGAACCCTAACCGAACTACGTAAGGCCTGATTCCCATCTTCGGGATACATAGGCAACTTCATCCCAAAGGTCGGCCATAAACACCTCCAACTCAACTGTCCTATCCATATGTTTGATCAGGTCATCTTTGTCTATTCTTTATTTGAGTGTTCGGTTGTGATCTTCTCTAAAAACTAGTTATAGTACTGAGCAGTGTTCTTCGAACAAGGGGCAATTTGTGATCATTGGATTCGGGGTTGAACATCTCGAGAGTTGATTCCGTGTGTGTCAAGTGGTGACCCTTATCGAAAATAGTTTTGAAAAGTTTTGATAAAAGTTGACTTTGTTCAAATTTTTACCTTTCACAACTTAGACCATTTTTTGACCAAAAGGAAAACTTTCAGTGCTCACAACTTTAATTTCATTGATTTCAATACAAAGTTCTCAAACTCTCGATACAAATCAAAGTTGCTTTTATTACATTTATAAAACTTGAAAAGTAAATATCAGAGCAATAAACTAGGGGCATAGATGAGTTAGGTGTTCCTATATCCCCCACATGTGCATGTGGAAGCTTCTAATGCTGAAGTGGGCCTGGTTTGTGCCTCATCTTCGAGCCAAGTTAGGCATTCGCCAAAAAGGGCACAACTGAAACTAGGGGCACGGGCCAAAAGCTCTCTCGTCCTCTAAGTAGTGAGGTACCTAGCCAAATGTGAACCTCTGATCGGAAATGAAACCGGGTACTTTACCCCCTCCTCTGGACGAATCTGATCATGTCCGAACTGACGCCTGAATCGGAACGAAAAGTAGAATACACAGTGTGTCAAGCCAAGCAGCTCAATGCCAGGTTACCGAGTCATGTTGTAGCTCATTTCGGTCAGATTAAGCCACGGACAGTGCCAAGCAATGTGAGCAGCAGACCTGTTGCACATCCAGTGGCACCACCATCCCTCATTCAAGAAATCCACTAGCCATTGGTAGAAAAAGTACGCTCGAGCTGAGTATGCGGGGCAAGAGTCCAACACCTTCAGCTTATCCATTAGCCACACCTGGGGAGGGATGAAAGAAAAGAGAGATTAAAGAATAGAGAGATGTACGTTGAGAGAAAAGTGAGAAAATGGCTTTAAAAGAAAAACAGAGCATGAATGCCGAGTGATGTAAGAAACACATATTAGAAACGGTGGGAAACATTACCTGACGAAGTAGTGGACTTCTCGTGAATTTGTTTGTCTCTCACCAATGGAAGGCGTCTGAGCCCATCAAAGTCTCAGCCAACACCAAACCAATACAACTCTTTCCATCTTTCAAACATTGGGCCACTTCAATTAGTCGAATGCTAGACCCTCTGAAACTAGAGGCAAGAAGGAAATGAGCCAACATGCACAAACAAAGGGCGTGTTGCCGAAAACCCTGCCAAAGAAGATTACCTCGGTCGCTAACCTCAGAAAATTAATGAATCAAGCTGGGAATGTCTAGCTATAGACACCCCATTTTTGACCGCCATTAAGACTTGGGCACCTCTAATTGATCATTCGATAGTGAAGGCTATGTTGTGCAAAGGTTCGATTTCTTCGGCAAGGAAAGCTTCAAATCCTAATCTTACACCCCATTTTGGACGAAAACTATTTTGACCAAAATGATTTTAGACCTTAGAACCCTCTCTTTCAAAATATTTTTGAAAAAAGTTTCTACGATGTTCCAAGGCTCGCATTTCGTTAAATGTTGCGCTTTTCAGTAAACCGAGCAAGGACAAAGTGGAAATAAATGAAAGAGAGGTGAACTCTTGAAAAAAAAAAAACACCTTATTTAGAGGTTTGGAGTTGAAGAAAATAAGAGGGGAGGGAGGAAAACTAGCTGAAGAGAAGTTAGGCATGAATTCGATTAGGACCGAAACTGAGCAGTCTTCACTAAAAGAGGCATATCTTTTACACACATAGAATTTTGATGTGACGCTACCACCATTGGAAGAAGACTTCCGAGGCTTCAATTTAGACTCAAGAATGACCGGCAAAGGAGTCCGGATGAAGGAGATATGCCCATTTGAAGTTGGACCTAGAGAGTAGATTTTTTTCTAGCCGGCCACTAGTGGAGTGTGTCAGCCATGAATGGAGCTTGTCGGCCATGTGTCGGCCAGAGGTGCATTTTGTCGGCCACCAGTGATGGCCGGTCGACCACTGGTGTCCAAAAGGCAGTTTTTGTGCAGATATTTTCCTCCAGCTGTTTGTTTTGTTGATATTTTCGACCTGAGCTCACATTTTTCTATATATAAAGGACCTTCTCTATTGTTTTCAAGGCTGGAAATTTTGGGAGTCTCTCTCTCTACAATTCTCTCTCTCTAGATTTCTCTCTCTCTTGCCCTTTTGTGTATATAAGTAGAGATACACTTTTAGTTTGGCCTATCAACCCTTAACCAAAGTTGTTTATCTTTAGGCTTAGGTTACTTCAGACCCTCTTTGAGCTCTAAAAGGTGTTTGTGACTTGGATTGTTGCCTATTTTGTTCTTTGGCTCCAAGAGGTATACTACTTGCTTTGCCAGCTTATTTTGCACACTTGCGTTCCATCTTTTTCTACTATTTTGGGGCTGGTTTTGACATGTAAAAAGTTCTATTTTTGAGGCCTAAAAGTGGTGGTTTGAGCCCTTTTGAGTTAGGAGGTTGTCCATCCCTTTTGCTTCTTAGCTTGTTAAGCTTTTTGAGCTATTTTTCTTTTTGAGCTATTTTTCATCACTTTCATATCAACTTTTTTGGGCCTTTTAACCACTGAATTTCAGAGGTTTTTCAGTGGTAAAAACCTTGTTTTGAAGTCCAAAATTGGAGGGGTTAGCCTCCCAACCTTGTATCTTGTTCGTATACCTAGTTAGCTTCATGTGTTAGCATGTTTTTCTAGCTTAACTTAGCTTAAGTCCAGCATGTTTTTGCCTCTAAAATAACCTGTTTTGGCACTATTTTGGGCTGGTTAGTTCAGTTGAGGCTTGTTTTGTATGGTTGTAGTGTTAATTCCTTCACTAGCTTGATGTCTTAATGCTTTAATCTTCTTTGGTTTTAGCTAAAGGCATGTTTTAGTGTTGTTTTACACTTAATTTCAGCACCTAAATCTCTGCAACCTCTCTCTTTGCTTCACTTTTTTATTTGCTTTTGGGTGTTGTTTCAAACTTGGGATCCTTTAGGCTTAAGATTGAGATTATGCTTAATGGTTTAATCCTCTTTGAGGGTTCATTACCAATGGCATAATCTATCTCATGCCTTAAATTACCCCTTGGTTGACACTTCTTTCCATTAGAGGACACTCACTTGTGGACAAATCAATTAAAGAATGAATCAGTAATGTAAAATGAATAAATAAAATGAACAAGTAAAAGAGGAAAGATAAGCATCTTTAATGTTGCATTACATATGTTCGAATTGGACGTTCATTCAAACGCAAGGAAAATGGGACATTTCATACTCAAAAGTGATGAAATGTGCCACTTTCCTTGGTCACCATCACCCTTGATCATGTATGATAGGGCGGCGGTCTTTTTGAGTCTTGTTGTGCATTCATTAAGCTTGTACAAGCTTGGTTCCTTAGCCATCATGCATGTGAATTGCTTGGTTGATGGTTTGAGGGCCAAGAGTTACACTCCTTTGAGCTTGTGTGATGATAAGAAGCGTAACAGTGCAAACACTCCTTGAGAATACACTGCTTTGCCTTTGTTTACTCTCTGTTGCAGCAAAAGGAAGTTCAAGGCAGGGGTGGCCGACCGGCCACCAGCAATGGCCGACGGCCACCAATGGTAGCCGACATGCCCCCTATCGGCCACCATTGAAAATTGCACAGTGTGTTGGTAAGTTGAATTGGAGGTGTTTTGGAAGTGGGCAGCCTTTTCAGTGTTCAAATATGTGCAAACAGAGGCTACAAAGCAAGGCAGTGGCTTTTTTGGGTGGAGAAACCGAGCATGCATGCATCCCTCATTTCCCGAGGCCATTTAGTAGCTTTGCTTAGATAGTTGTAGCTAATTCTTGCAAGTGATGTAATTATTCAAGTAGATTAGCTAGTTAATTCATGTTGTAATTAATTAGGATAATTGCTTTGTAATTAGTTAGTTAAGTGTTTAGCTAATTAATTTGATTTGCAATATTTAATTATCTTAGAATAGTTAATTAATTCATATCATGTTGTAATAGTTAGCTTAGCTTAGCGTAGCTAGTTGGCTTATTCATTAGGACCCTCCTTCATGAGGGCGTAATGTTGTAATAAATGTGCGTACGTGCGTGTATGTCTTCCAACCCCACGTCTTTCTCCCTTTTATTTAATCGCTTTCGATGGTTAGATTAGGGATCATATTTCGATTAGCATATCGCATGCTTGCATACATTCATTTGTATTGCATGTATCGAGGCTCGGCGCATTATTCAAACTACATTGTTATTTCAATACTTCTTTGAATACGTGTTTAATCGCATGTTGTTCAAATCAATCCATATGCTATATTAGTAGCCTAGCCTATTAATTGCATTATTGCATGCATTGCATTAGGCATGTTAACATAGTTAGGATCATGTATCTTTCTAACTAGTTTCTGTTTTGGCTTGGAGTACTCGGTGAGTCTTTATGCTTTAGCATACTTGCATGAGTGTGATTGCCATATTGCCATTTTTCGTATGCTCACCATGAGGCTATCTGCTTAAATGATAAATTGCATGAATGCCTGTGTTTGGTGGAAAAATCCTATTTTAAGCCCACTATGTTTGGTGGCAATCCGCATCTTTAAGCACACTTGAGGGTGGAAAATTCAAACCATTTTTGCAAACAAACATGACTTGAAATGTTCTAATTCTTGCGATTTAGTCTATACTTGCATGTGCGCGTCACATAGTAAAGCTAGTTTAATAACCGAAATAAGAACAAATAATGTTTATAAAACATCATATCATGATTAGTAGAAGCTGACCTTTGATCGGGCGAGCGGGGGTGCTCATTACAGGACCTTCCTCTCTCGTACCTAAGTTCCCGAACCGAGGCAACTTTGGTGATGACGAACACTTGGCCTTTGGCACGAGTCAGGGTTTCCTAAATTTCCCCAAAAACAAAATATTTAGGTGGCGACTCTGTATCTAGCAAAGCAGTCCATTTTGGCATTATTTGATTTAAAATCGATTTCCAAAAGATTTGCCGGATTGGACTCTTTGGTGATTATCAGTTTCACATTGCACTTGTGAGACTATATTCAGAACCGCGGGAGTCCTAACTATGAGGCCTTTCTTTTCAAACCCTTTCCGAAAGGAGGGGCGCGGAAAAAGGCGAGTCCACACCAACTCTCCGTTGTGGACCAAGGATTGAACCTCGTGTAGAGTACGCCTGCACATCTGACCCAAAGCTTGGATGTGGCCAAAGCGGGGTTGAGGTATGATTTCTTGATCACGCCGGGATTCCATTAGCACTTGAAATTCTTCGATTGTCAGGCATATCTCTTGCCCCCCAAAGTTAAAGACATGTGTAATCGGGTTCCAACATCTGGCTGCGACATAAAGGCACGGAAAAGAAAGCGGAGAACGACTCAACGAGAAAAGTGCATTTATGTCGAAACCCCAAAAATTCACCTTTTCTGAGCCATCCAAAGTCGCAATCCAATTCGAGAGTTTTTCGACCTTTTGTACAAGATAAGGCAGTGAGTGGAAGTCAAGTGTTAACAATCTAGAGGTCCTGTACATCGATGGCCGGCAAGGCTCATTGATGGCCGGCAAGAGGCATTGATGACCGGCAAGCCACCCCTCATGGCCGGTATTTGGCAAGCAACCTTTGTTTATGGCCGGCAGCCTCTCACTTTGACCTGCTGTCCCTCTTTGTATTAAACAATGCTGAAAGCATGTGTTTGTTCTGCTTTTAGTTCATTTTATGGTCTTGTTTTCAGTCCTTTCGGCTTTAGCAGGCTTATTACCTTTGTACGTCATTTGTTGTTGCGTTGTTTTGCTTATCGAGTTGTATGTTGTTCTGTTTATCGAGTTGTCGTTGTTTTGTTTGTCAAGTTGTTGTTATGTTGTTTATCGAGTTATGTATTGCTTTTCATTTCAGTTGTTGGTCGGTTCATTACCCAATTAAGAACGTTGTGCCAATACAAGTGTTCAGTTTTCAGTATCAAATTCAATCTCATTGCCATGCTAAGTGGTACTCATGATGCAAAATACAACACTTTTTCAAAAAAATTGATTTTCATTCCGATCATGGTTATTTTTACAAAAGTGCAGTACAAGTTTTTTTAAAGCAAATAAAACATGTCTGAAGCTATACATGTGCTAATGCTACTAACCAAAAGAAACTAAGCAAAAACAAAAAGATCAGCACTGGTCACCTCAGGCTCGAGAAGCCCTCTTCGTCCTCTTCCTTAGAGGAGAGGACTTTACAGCACTATCCCCGTCTGCGCCGCTGTCTAAACCTGGGCAAGAACCCAAGCCGGTGTCATCATCGCTCTCTGCCTCAGAGCTCGCCTAGGCATCACCCCGACTCTCAGAACCTAAGTCGGCGTCGTCATTTCCGCTCTCAGATGACTCTGAATGCTGACTCACTGCCTCCTCAAAGTCGCTCGTCTCAGCATCATCATCAATCAGAATGGGCTCTGAAGGGCCACTTTCAACTCAGGTGCCCCTAGGTTTGCCTCGGCTGCGTGCCGGAACCTGTCTCTCTCTCCTCTCTGTTGCTAGAGTGGTGCGGGCGCTGCAGCTGCTGCTGGTGCCATCGATATGGTTGGAATCTAAAAAAGACAGTTGTTGCATATCAGTTATAGCATGTGTATCAAATGCAAGCATAGTATGCAGAATGGGTATATGCAGAAGTCAAATACAGTGTGTGAATACAGTATGCAAGCACAGTGTGTTAGGTGTAGTTTATCGATACAGTGTATCAGTGCAGTTTGGGAGGTTTTCAGTTGAAATGTCAGTGTCAGTGTGTTAGTGGAAATTTGATGCCTAGGATGTAAAACTGAAAAAATTACCTGAACACAGTAGAGGCTGAACAACGCCTCTCTCCTCTGTACCATCCCCATCAGCGAGGCTATCAGCTCGAGGGCGCCCCCTGTGTATGCGATCGGTGCTTGCAAATGTATTTCAATGATTAATATCTGCAACTAAATATATCTGAAATAAAACATGGAGTGCAAGTGCTAAAGTGTTGGTTCATAAAGGAGTCAGGCCTCGGATCCCGATAAGCTCATAACCAGCCGCTATGGGCTCAATCAGGACCTCGTAGACATCCCTTATGTGTCGCAAGCAAGTCAACGTGGTGGGAAGCTCTGGCCAATCAGCCCTCTGCCCCGCTTGGGAAGCCCCTCTGTCATAGGCCCTGCTCTCCCAGGTCACTTTGCACCTCAATCTCGTGGCAAGAGCTCTTGCCTCCTCGGCTCCACGAATACCAGTCAAGGGTGGCATCAAGTTTGTCAAGATAAAAGTTGCATAGTTGCCCTCCGCCCGGAAGAAGTTGGCGTCAAGGCCCACCATGAACTAGATGACCTCCTTAACAGATAGGCTCTCTGTGGACCGCATGGACTCTGGTGGAGCCATCGGGACGATCAGGTCGGGCAGGCCCATAATCTGGCACACGAAGCCCTCACCCAAGAACCAAGCCCGGCAGACCAGGCCCTCAAGCAGAATGCGGTAGCGGGAGATGGCCCAAGTGCCAGCAAACTCGTCCCGGACCCCCCTGGCATCATGGCCCATGGCTGCCACGTGATCTGCAAACAAAAGTTGTATAGATTATTTAGTTGTTGTCAGTTGCTAAATGTGTGAAACAGAACAGTTTTAAAGCAAAAATAACTGTGTTTCAGATTACCTCATGGGCCACTGCTGTGTCAAAGTACTGCCTGAAGAATGTGAAAGGCACACGGGTCTTACGGCAAAGTTGACCGTCGGATATCCGTAAATAGGGGACTGTCAACGGAAGCTCCTCTACAGGCTCCGAGGTGAGAGTTAGAAAGTATGCGTATACCCATAGTTGCAGGGAAAATGTAGTGGTATGTGATCAGTACAGTTTTGTTTGAGCAGATGCCAAAAGTGCAAAACAGAAAGCACAGTGTATAAACAGTGTCTGAGCAGATACGGAAATGCGAAGCAAAAAGCATACAGTGTTTGAGCAGATATAGAAATGCGAAGCAGAAAGCATGTGTTGAAGTAGATGCAAAGCAGAAATTGTAAAGAAAATATCAAGTGCAAAGAGAGAACTGAGATGTGTACCTCCCAGGCTCACCAGTAGCCTCCAATCAAGTCTCCCCGCAAACGGGAGGTAGAACTCATATATCCATACAATGTGGTGAGGCCAGCTCCGCCCCAGTCGTAGAAACAAAACCGAGGAAAGGTCACCAGGGCACTTAGCAAATGTAGGCCTACGGTATTCCACCTGTTTGAAAACAAGATGGTACCGAAGACGAACATCAGGAAGCCTTTGGTGTACTACTCGATCTCCTCAATCGTTTTGGGCTTAGTCCCTCTAAATCGCTCAGCGAACCACGTGTATCTAACCATCCTCGTCTGGTATATGGGTGGGTATGCCCCCAGCAGCTCGCACCAAGCTGTCTTCCACTCCTCCATATCTGTATTGATAGGGATCGGATCACACCTATGTCTAAGTCGGTAATCATGGCAAAGTCATAAGGGGTCACCGTCATCTCTTCTGCGGTGGAAAAGTGGAAAGAGTTTGTGGTATCCCACCACCTCTCAACCAGTGCTCCTAGGAGGGGACAACTCACAATGACCCGAGTCAAGCCAGAGAAGAAAAGGCCGAAGCCCACCTCGTCGATGATGTCACGAACTCCAGATGGGAGCTCGTCATACCAGCCTTGAGCGGTTGTGGCACCGTAGCCTCTGAAGGCACAAAACTCGCCTTGTGGAAGAAGACAAATGCTTCAGATGTAAGGCAGTGCATGAAATGCAGTCAGATGAACGCAGTGCATGAAATAAAATGCAGTCAGATGAAAGCAGTGTGTGTATAGACGCGCTCCCGGGAACTCTCCGATATCCGCGCTCGCGATGGGCGCGAATCTCGTTTTGCTCTGAGCTACTATAGTTTGGACTCAATGTCACGATTCTGAATCTAATCTCGCAAAGTGCAATGCAAGATCGATAAATCACCATAGAGTTCAAATCCGGCAAATCATTTTTGGAAAACTGATTTTAATAAAGAAGCCAACCATGGACTGCTTTGCCAGATACAGAGTCGCCACCTAAATATTTTATTTTGAGGGAATTTAGGAAACCCTGACTCGTGCCTAAGGCCACGTGTCCGTCATCGCCAAAGTTACCTCGGCTCGGGAACTTGGGTACGAAAGGGGAAGGTTATGCAATGAGCACCACCGCTCGCTCGATCAAAGATTGGCATGTACTAAGCATGATGTTTTGTTTTTGAAAACACATGTGCACTTATTCCGGTTAATTAGCTAATCTTAGTACGTGATGCGCACAGCATACAAGTATAGACTAGATCGCCTAATTTGGAACAAAACATTGCATATTCGTTTGAAAATGGTTTGGAGTTTGCTACTCGTAAGTAGGCTAAATCAGGGATTTTAATGAATTGTTTCAATTCAAGTAATCCAACCTTCACCCATAGGCATTCAGGCAGTTCATCACATAAGCAGTTAGCCTCATGGCAAGCATGCTTTCATGGCAATCAATAACACACATTCAGTATGCTAAAGCGTAAACACTCACAGTGTACTCCGAGCCAAAACAAAGAACTAGTTAGAAATCATGCATGACCCTAGTTCATGTTAAGATGACTAATGCAACACATGCAAAAATGCAGCTAAGATAGGCTCGGTTATTCTAAGATGGCATGTGAAATGCAACTTGATACATGTATTCAACTTGGAATTGAAATACAATGCAGTTAGTATGATACGCCGAGCCCGGTGCATGCAAAACAGATGAATGGATGCACGCATGCCAGCATAAGGCATGCTAAACAAAATATGCCCTAAAACTAACCATCGTAAGCGGTTAAGTGAAATGGGAGAAAGAAATGGGGGTTGGAAGACATACATCACACACACGCATGCTTATTACAACAGTTGGCCCTCTCGACGGAGGGACCGAATAAAGAGCTAACTAGCTAATCTAAGCTAATTGAACTAATTATCACATCACAACGAAGCTAATTAACTAATCCTAGTTAACTAACTATTACAAAACAAATAAGCAGCTAAACGCATTAACTACTTAAATACAAGCCAAAGCATAAACTAGCTAATCACATTAGCTAACTAAAGCAATAAAACAATGGTCCTCAGAGGGAGAAGAATGCATGCATGCCCGGTCACCTCGTTCGGAAATCCGTCGCGATGCCCCGATTTGCCTCTGTTTGCAAATGCTCTCAGAAACTTGCATCAAGCTCCAGAAAAGCTTCTAACTCAACTTGGGGACTTGTGGGAGGGTGGCCGACCAGTTGTTGGTGTTTGCAGCCACCTGCCGACCACTTTTTGCCACTACAAACCAGAAAAAGTGGTCGGCCAGCTAGTTTTTCTGGCTAGCCGACCAGTTGTTGCTGCATTCCTCCAATTTGTTGCAACAGAGAGCAAGAAAGGGCATGGCAATGTATTTGCAAGGTATGTGTGCACAACCACCCTCCCTATCATTTCATAAGCTCAAGGGGGTGTGGTTCTCGACCCTCGGGCCACCAATCACACATCTCAATTCATGATGGCCGAGAGGCGAAGTTGCACAATTCAATATGAAAATGAATGCACAAGTAAACACATAAGGCCTAGAACTCTATCATGTATGATCAAGAGCGTCAGTGACCGGGAATTAAGGCACGTTTCATCACTTCAAGTATGAAACATCCCTCATTTCCCGTGTTCGGACTAACACCTATTCCAAACACGATGCAACACAAGCATGGCATACACAATGCGACTCAAGCATGCAAACATGCAATGCAATGAAACAAGCATGTGAACAAGATGCAAGGGACAAGCATGCAAACATGCAATACAACCTGAACAACCTAACAAGGCTAATGGCATGCACAATGCACAATGCACAATGCTAAGAACAACAACTAGCATACACAATGCTAAATGACAACTAGCATATGCAATGCAATGAACATGGTATACACAAATGTAATGAAACAACATGGCATACACAATGCGATGAACTACATGGCATACACAATGCTCAATGGACTTAAACCAAAATGGATAGACCTCAGCCATGCCCAAATCAGTGGCCATAACACCAAAATAAAGGCACAAAATACAAAGCATGCATGCACAATGCATTGGCCAACCAAGTAGGCCTAAGAGCACAACCCGCAAGAAGGCTCAAGGAGTGATAAATGCGGAAGTGTAACAACACTAAATGCACTGAAATTAAGTAAGAAATGATGCCAAATCATTCAAACAACACAAGTATAGCATGCAAAGGTCCTTAAAGCATGAAGCTAGCAAAGAGGACTACAAAGGAGACATGCAATATATGGCACATATGCATGAACCAACCACAAACAGAGCTCAAGTAGGTCAAAACATGGACCAAAGAATGCTCAGATGGAGGCTCAAAGGCTTAGGCAAGATGGCATACATGCTAGGCCATAAGTAAGGCAACAATGCACAACACTTAAAAGGCATTCAAAGCATGAAAGAAGTGGGAACATGGCAATGCTATAAGCTCTGAAATGAAGTATTAAATGATGCCAAATCATCTAAATAGCTGAAAGATAGCATGCATGAGTCAACAAAACACAAAGCTAGCAAGGCCAATTGCACTACAGCTATACAAAGCATGAAGGATATACAAAGGCAACCCAAAACAGTCCTAGAACATGTCAAAATGATACTAAAACAAGCATGGAAGGAAGCCCAAACAAGCTAGCATGAAGGGCATAAGGCATGATGCATATGAGGCAATAAGGTGGATTACACTACACCTATTAAGACCAAGCATGGGATGACTTAACCAACAAAAATCAGAGTTATATCATGGCAAGGTAACCCCAAAAACACAATCAAATGATGGCTCGCAAGCTAAGGCATGAAGTCATACGCAATGATTCATGTTAAGGCATAAAGGGGCAAACCCTCCAACGCATTGAATGAGTGATAAATGCAAGTGCATGAGCATGAAACATGGACTGAAATCACATATGAAATGATGCCAAATCATTCAAATAGGCCAAGTAAAGCATGCTAGTGGACTTGACACACAAAGCTAACAAGCTAGAATGCACTATAGATATACAAAGCATGGCATGCATGACCAAAACAACACAAATCAGGGCTAGAGCATGCTAAAACATGGACAAAAGCTTCTTGAAGTTAAGCCAAAAGCATGCTAGAATGACATGTTAAAGCATGATGCATGTTAGGCTAATTCATGGAAATACACTACAAGTGCATGGAGCATGCAAGAGGTGACCAAACCAAACCCTAGCAGAGATATGACATGGAAAAGCATCACCAAAAACATGCTGAGATGGACTCAAATGAAGCTAGAATGACATGCTACTTCATGAAGCGTACAAGACTAGTTTATGAGATTTACACTACAAGTGTATTAGGCATGCATGGAGTGACAAAACCAAGTAAAAACAGTGGCATGCCATGCTAAAATAAGCCCAAATACAAGCTAACATATGGCCAACATAAACTTAACAAACATGCTCACACATGAGGCATTCGAGACAAGTATTGAAGACACAAGGAGAGGGGATGACCCTCTCCTTTTTGGGACCTCAAAACACCATCCCCACCACTGAAATTCCTCTGGATTTCAGTGGTGAGAAGGCCAAAACAAGGTGGTCCCAAAAGCTCACAAACAAGGCACAAAAGCAAGGCCAAACAAGGCCTAAGAGGGGGTGAACAACCCCAAATACAAAAGTGACCTTAAACAAAGATCTTAAGCACCAAAATTCAGAACTTTTTGTAGTTAAGAGTTAAGCTTAAAACAGCATGCAAGCAGGGCTAAAAGCTTAAGCAAAAATGGGGGTTTAAAGGGTTAAAGGCTCACCCTTGTAGACCAACTTCAAAACCACAGCTCCAACAGGCTTTTCAGGCTCAAACCAAACCAAAAACTCCAAAACCAGCTCCTAAGCACCTCAGCAACAAATGGATGGTGTTTGAGTGTGTGTTTGTGTGTTAAAGTATGACAAAAGGGCACTTAAAGGAACAAAAATGGAGCAAAGAGAGAGATATAGAGATAAAGGTGTATCTATCCTTCTCTAACATAAAAAGCTGAACCTGGAGGAGGGAGGGGGGCCTCCCTCTTATAGAGAGCAAAAGCACAAGCTTCTTCAAGAAGCTAAGGCTCAAGGCCATCCCTCCATACACGTGTGTGGGGATGTGGATTGGAAATACTCTTCAGATCCTGGAAGACGCCAATGATCCTCAGCTAGTCACCTGCAAAGATACAAATACTCCGGTCGGGGGTGCCGGAATTAGCACTCCGACGGACAAGTCAGTTCTTCTACTCAAGAAAGCTTGTTCACTAAGTTTTTAGAAGTGATTCTTACATATCTTCACAGACCTGAAGCTCTTGTATTTATATCCATTTTTTGGGCCTCGGGGCCAGAGTCTACTTTTTATTTAATATTCTTTCTTTTGTCCTGATATGCCTTCTCAAGCCTATTCGGCTTTAAGTACGTAGTCGGCGTCCTAGTTGGGCCGAATGGAGCCGTTCAGTTCCCGGCTCCTCGGGTATACCAGATTTCGTTCCTCTATCAATTCGGCTCCCACAATTGCCCCCCAAGCGTTTTGTCAATGACAGTTGGGTGAAATGCTTGATTCCAATTTTCAAATACTCTGAACCGAAGTTCGGGGATCAGACTTATCACGCGGACATTTAATTACTCCCCCTTTAATCATTGCCTCAACTCCCCGACCCTTCGTACACGCCTATTTATTACGATTTTAAAATCTGATGTCCTTTCGAATCCGTGTTCTATGACGCTGATTGCTGGGTTGCTCTTCGAATCGTTCTTGCAATTCTTCCATATGTGATACTCTCTTCATTTTTGTAAGTTTTCTTCTCCCTTGCTCTGAAGCTTTTCCTAGTTTGTTTATTCCGTTGCGTGTTCTCATAGACAGTAGGCTATGGCAAAACATTTGAAAGACCTCCTTTCGTCAGATCGAATTGTTGGCTTTAGACGCCATTTTTCTGTTCCTGACGATGTCCACCTGTCGTTTGTGGCGGACGGCACTCTTGACATGGAGATGGAGGACGAAACCACGATTGTCTTTCCCCTCTTGTCAATCGCAGAGGGTGGAGTCCGCTTTCCTCTTCACCCGTTTCTGAGGGCTGTTCTTCGCCATTGGGATTTGATCCCTTCCCAACCCAATGTGAATTTCTTTAGAATTATAATGGGGGTCGTAGCGCTGAATCGTTGCCTTGGGATTAACCTTGGCATCCCTGCCATTCGGCATTGTTATGCTTTGGCCAAGTCCTCTGGTCGGCACGGGCGTTACTTCCTCAGAGCCAAGGATACAGACCATCAGTTAATCTCTATGCTTTCCAGTTCTGGGAAACGAGTTGATGATGTTATGGTCGTTGTCCGCGGCAACTGGGAGTTCAGCGAAGGGGAGGACCGTGTTGATCCTATTCCTAGACGTAGGGGCGAACCAGGTCGCCGAATGCTTTCTTGCTTGTGTTGTATGCTCATATCTGCCATACCGTTTTCTTGAGTCTTACGGCTTGTCTTTTGCAGGGAGCGATTTAAAAAAGGTCCGAACTTCAACTGACGACGCCGTCCTTTCGGATATTAGGATTGCTCTTAGCTATTTCGGCCGTCGCAGTCTTCTTAAGCAGGGAAGAGCGGCTCACGTTCTGCTTTGCTACGAGCCTACATATACGACCTTTTCGGCTGCGGAAAACATACCGATTCCGGAGGGGGAAGATTTTCTTGTTGCTCGTATTTTTTCCGACTTCAAAAACTTGAGACGGGTAGGTTTTGAAGGGTCCGATTCGGACAATACTGAAGTATCCCATACTGCCGAATCAGATCAGTCCGAGGCCGAATCTGAAGAGGTATTGGATTCTGCCGATCCTCCCTCTACATCGGGGCGGGGGAACCTTTCTGTTGACGACGTTCCTCAACGTACAGACAACCTTCTCCTATCGGGATCTACTAACATGGCTGGGTTAAGCCTGACAAAGCTCGCTAAGAAGGCGAATGCAGAGAGGTTAGCTGCACGGCGACGAGCGGAGGGCCTTTCAACCGAAACGCCCACCAGTACATCTCAACATTCCCTCCCAGTTACCAAATCAACGTCCTTAGGAGTTGTTGAGGAGGCGGCAACAGATAAAAATGCCGAATCCGCAATGGTTGGGAAAGCCGTTCAGGATGTTGAGGGAAAGACGGAGAAACGCGTTAGGGATCGTGAGGTCGTCTTAGAAGATCACGGCGGCAAACGTCCTCGAATGGGGGGATCGAGCGAGGTTGTGCCCTTTGTGATTCGACCAATGGTAAGAAACATGCCGGTTCCTTCGGATGCCTCTGCGCGTAAAGACCCAGAGGTCGCGTTCGGCGTGGCAACGTCTTTGTCGTTGCCGTCTGATATGGAGGCTTTCCAGTTGGAACCGGATTTGAATGCGACAATGTTAGCCGCACAGTCGGCCCTTTTGGTGCGTATTCTGACTTTTCCTTCATCCAAAAATTGTGCGCGTTATGTTTTCTGAGTTTTTCTTTTGCAGACCGTTGGTAGGATAGCCGATGTAGGCCGCCATCATCTCGACGCCGTCAAGCAGATCAGTCATTTACGAAAGCAAGTTGAGGACCAGAGGAAAAGGGCCGAGGACGAATTTTTAAGAGTGAAGCAGGAAGCTTCTCGAGCAGAGGACGAGGTAGAGAGAGCTCGTCATGCGGATAAGTTGAGAGCGGAGGCCGAGAAGAAGGCCGACGATATGGAAGCTGCACTTGGCTTGTCCCAAAAGGCAGTTGCCAGCCTGGAGGCTGAGTTGGCTGAAGTGAAAGCGGCAAAGGAGATTGCCGATTCAAAAGGTTTCGAAGCCGGGAAAGAGGCTGGACTCGCCGAGTATGTGGACCAGGTCTCTCGGTTTGAGAATCGGGGCTTCAAACATGGTTGGGACAAGGCCCTTGCTGCAGCTGGAGTTTCGCTGAATATGCCAATACCGTATGAGCAAGTGGACATCGATCCGTTGGAGACTGATTCCGAGGGTTGATCTTTACTATACACAATTGTTATGATTTCGAGAAAGTACTTTTTCCGTTTGTTTTTGTTATTTTGTATTTGTTTATCGGACATTTTCCATGCGGGTTGACATTATAAAAGTTATGATACAGAAATGGACGTCGATACTTTTTTACAGTTATAAGATGTTATGAATTCTGCTCGATGTGCTGATATTTCCATAATTTTACGGTGATATTTTTTCTAATAGATCTAAAATATGCCCTAGCCTTGGCCAGGGCGCGAGCGTGAAGAGCCTAATTGGCCAGGGCGCGAGCGTGGAGAGCCTAATTGGTTCATACTCGTGGGCTGGCCGAGGCATTCTTCGAAAAGATGGCCAAGTAAAATGAGGCCGACTAGATTGGCCAGGGCGCGAGCGTGAAGAGCCTAATTGGCCAGGGCGCGAGCGTGGAGAGCCTAATTGGTTCATACTCGTGGGCTGGCCGAGGCATTCTTCGAAAAGATGGCCGAGTAAAACGAGGCCGACTAGATTAATAAATCTGCCCTTGCCTTGGCCAGGGCGCGAGCGTGAAGAGCCTAATTGGTTCATACTCGTGAGCTGGCCGAGGCATTCTTTGAAAAGATGGCCGAGTAAAACGAGGCCGACTAGATTAATAAATCTGCCCTTGCCTTGGCCAGGGCGCGAGCGTGGAGAGCCTAATTGGTTCATACTCGTGGGCTGGACGAGGCATTCTTCGAAAAGATGGCCGAGTAAAACGAGGCCGACTAGATTAATAAATCTGCCCTTGCCTTGGCCAGGGCGCGAGCGTGGAGAGCCTAATTGGTTTATACTCGTGGGCTGGACGAGGCATTCTTCGAAAAGATGGCCGAGTAAAACGAGGCCGACTAGATTAATAAATCTGCCCTTGCCTTGGCCAGGGCGCGAGCGTGGAGAGCCTAATTGGTTCATACTCGCGGGCTGGCCGAGGCATTCTTTGAAAAGATGGCCGAGTAAAACGAGGCCGACTAGATTAATAAATCTGCCCTTGCCTTGGCCAGGGCGCGAGCGTGGAGAGCCTAATTGGTTCATACTCGTGGGCTGGACGAGGCATTCTTCGAAAAGATGGCCGAGTAAAACGAGGCCGACTAGATTAATAAATCTACCCTTGCCTTGGCCAGGGCGAGCGTGGAGAGCCTAATTGGTTCATACTTGTGGGCTGGCCGAGGCATTCTTCGAAAAGATGGCCGAGTAAAACGAGGCCGACTAGATTAATAAATCTGCCCTTGCCTTGGCCAGGGCGCGAGCGTGAAGAGCCTAATTGGTTCATACTCGTGGGCTGGCCGAGGCATTCTTTGAAAAGATGGCCGAGTAAAACGAGGCCGACTAGATTAATAAATCTGCCCTTGCCTTGGCCAGGGCGCGAGCGTGGAGAGCCTAATTGGTTCATACTCGTGCGCTGGCCGAGGCATTCTTCGAAAAGATGGCCGAGTAAAACGAGGCCGACTAGATTAATAAATTTGCCCTTGCCTTGGCCAGGGCGCAAGCGTGGAGAGCCTAATGGTTCATAGTCGTGGGCTGGCCGAGGCATTCTTCAAAAAGATGGCCGAGTAAAACGAGGCCAACTAGATTAATAAATCTCCCCTTGCCTTGGCCAGGGCCAATCGTAACATAAAGGGCGCTCCGCATCTGGAGACTTATTTTCGCATCGTGACATCCACGAAGGGCGCTCCGAATCCGGAGCCTAAGGTGTCGTGCACCAAAGGGGCTCCGAATCCGGAGACTTATTTGGCCCTAAGGGGTTCTTCCCCAGAGGGCGCTCCGAATCCGGAGACTTATTCGGCCCTACGGTGTCGTGCACCAAAGGGCGCTCTGAATCCGGAGACTTATTTGGGCCAATCGTGCCATCCACGAAGGGCGCTCCGAATCCGGAGACTTATTCGGCCCTAAGGTGTCGTGCACCAAAGGGCGCTCCGAATCCGGAGACTTATTTGGCCCTAAGGTGTCGTGCACCAAAGGGGGCTCCGAATCCGGAGACTTATTTGGCCCTAAGGGGTTCTGCCCCAGAGGGCGCTCCGAATCCGGAGACTTATTCGGCCCTACGGTGTCGTGCACCAAAGGGCGCTCTGAATCCGCAGACTTATTTGGTCCAATCGTGCCATCCACGAAGGGCGCTCCGAATCCGGAGACTTATTCGGCCCTAAGGTGTCGTGCACCAAAGGGCGCTCCGAATCCAGAGACTTATTCGGCCCTAAGGTGTCGTGCACCAAAAGGCGCTCCGAATCCGGAGACTTATTCGGCCCTAAGGTGTCGTGCACCAAAGGGCGCTCCGAATCCGGAGACTTATTCGGCCCTAAGGGGTTCTGCCCCAGAGGGCGCTCCGAATCCGGAGACTTATTTGGGCCAATCGTGACATCCACGAAGGGCGCTCCGAATCCGGAGACTTATTCGGCCCTACGGTGTCGTGCACCAAAGGGCGCTCCGAATCCGGAGACTTATTTGGGCCAATCGTGCCATCCACGAAGGGCGCTCCGAATCCGGAGACTTATTCGGCCCTAAGGTGTCGTGCACCAAAGGGGGCACCGAATCCGGAGACTTATTTGGCCCTAAGGGGTTCTGCTCCAGAGGGCGCTCCGAATCCGGAGACTTATTCGGTCCTACGGTGTCGTGCACCAAAGGGCGCTCCGAATCCGGAGACTTATTTGGGCCAATCGTGCCATCCACGAAGGGCGCTCCGAATCCGGAGACTTATTCGGCCCTAAGGTGTCGTGCACCAAAGGGCGCTCCGAATCCGGAGACTTATTCAGCCCTAAGGTGTCCTGCACCAAAGGGCGCTCCGAATCTGGAGACTTATTTGGGCCAATCGTGACATCCACGAAGGGCGCTCCGAATCCGGAGACTTATTTGGCATTGAATGTTGAGCGCAAACATGTAAAAACACGAAACCTTGCATTACAACGACATGTGTACAAGTATCAAGCCCACAGGTCGGGTCATTGATAAAATTTACGTAGATGTGTTGAATTCCACGGCCGTGGCAGGCTTCTTCCTGACATGTCGGAGAGCCGATATGCCCCTACGCCTGCGACGGAATCTATCTGATAGGGGCCGTCCTAGTTCGGACCAAGCTTTCCATCGGCTGGCCTCCGGTCGGCTGGCAGTACCTTCTTTAGGACCAGTTCTCCTGGACTGTAGCGGCGCAACTGAACTCGAAGATTGTATGACTTGGCGAGCTGCTGCTGATATCGTGCCATGGATGCTAAAGCGCGGTCTCTCCGTTCTTCGATCAGAACCAGGTCCAGAGCGAGCATCATGTCATTTCGGCCTGTGTCGAAGGCTTGCGATCTCAAAGTTGGCAAGCCGATCCCTAGGGGTAAGATTGCCTGGGTTCCGAAGCATAAGGCAACGGCGTTTCTCCGGTAGATCGTCTTGGCGTTGTTCGATGGGCCCACAGTACACTCGACAACTCTTTAACCCATCTTCCTTTGGCGTTTTCCAGCCTCTTTTTGATGCCGTTCAAGATGGATTTGTTTGAGGCTTCCGCTTGACCGTTACTTTGGGGTAGGCTGGCGTAGAGAAGTAAGGCTCAATACCATATTTGCTGCACAATTCTCGGTATACGCCACAATCGAACTGAGTTCCATTATCCGAGATCAATGCTCGTGGTATGCCGAATCGTGTAATGATATTCCTCCACACGAAGCGCTTAATGTCGGAATCCCGTATATGGGTTAGAGCCTCCGCTTCGACCCACTTTGTGAAGTAATCGGTTGCTACGATTAGAAATCGCTTGTTCCTGGGGCCCTTGGCAATGGTCCCACGATATCGAGTCCCCACTGAGCAAACGGCCAGGGGCTTGTGATAGAATTCAAAGCTTCTGACGGCTGATGGGTTAGTGGGGAGAACTTTTGGCATTGTTCGCATTTCTTGACATAATTTTCTGCGTCGGCTCTCATCGTCGGCCAATAATATCCCTGTGTTATCGCCCGATGGGCCAGGGAGCGTCCCCCGAATGGGCACCACAGCTGCCATCATGTATCTCAGTGAGCAGCTCCTCTACTCTGTCCGGGTGCACGCATTCCAAGTATGTCCAGAGAGGGACTTTTTGTAAAGCCCTCCTTGTGGATCTAAGTAGTACCGCAGGGCCTTGTTTCGCAGTTTGTGTGCTTCTTTTTTGTCCTCTGGGAGTTGCTCAGAAGAAAGGAATGCAGCAATGGGGTCCTTCCAACTTGGGGCAGATTCTATAATGTTGATGTGGGTTTCCTCCGGAGGGCCGATACTTGGTTCCGGGACGAAACCTACTTCGATGGTACGCTTGAGCTCGAAGTTGATGGCGGAGGCTAAGCAGGCCAGGGCATCCGCGTGTGTATTTTGATCGCGTGTTATTTGGTTTAGTTCATGATGGTCGAATTTTGTCAGCAAGGAGTTAGCCGTTTTCATATAGGCCGCCATACGCTCGTCTCTTGCCGCGTACTCCCCCTTTAGCTGGTTGATTACCAATTTTGAGTCGCAAAACACCAACAGCCGCCGCGCGCCGAGCAGATGCGCGTTCCGCAGTCCGGCTAAAAGGGCTTCGTATTCGGCTTCGTTATTTGATGCTTCGAAGCCGAGCTTGACGGCCTGCTCAATTACTGCGCCGTCTGGAGACATAATTACTACGCCGGCGCCGCTGCCCCCGTTGGTTAGATGATCCATCACAGTATAATTGCCAAATGTCCCCAACATAAATTCTCCAATCTGGCTTTGACCGATCTTCGGCCTTTGGCTGGACGTATCAGGCTTGAGGTCGGCAAGCCCTCCTATGAATTCGGCAACAAAGTCGGCAAGCACCTGCCCCTTGATTGCAGTTTTGGGTAAAAACTGAATGTCGTATTGGCCGAGTTCGAGAGCCCACTTCGAAACACGCCCTGATGCTTCTGCATTCCGTAGTACTGATCGAAGGGGATAGTCTGTTAGCACCCTAATGTTGTGCCTTGGAAGTAATGCATCAGTTTTCTTGCTGCCATGACCAAGGCTAGGACGAGTTTTTCCAGCGGTAGGTAGCGTGTTTCGGCGTCCACCATTGCCTTGCTCACATAATACACTGGCTGTTGCTGCCCTTCCTCCTCTTTTTTAATAATACGGCGCTGACAGCCCTGTCGGAGACTGCCAGATATAGAATGAGGGGGTCACCGGTGGCGGGTGTTGTTAGAAGAGGTACGTCCGGAGGTAGGTCTTCAACCCGTTAAAAGCTGCTTCGCATTCGGCGGACCATTCGAAAGCTCTGCCCAACGTAGTGTTTGAAAGAATTGTCTGCAGCGGTCTGTAGATCGGCTGATGAACCTGTTGAGTGCAGCAGCCATTCCCATCAACTTTTGGACTTCTTTCACAGAACGGGGGGAACTCAGTTCCAAAATTGCTGTGACTTGCCTGGGTTGGCTTCGATTCCTCGGGTTGACGATATAACCCAGGAATTTGCCGGAGCCGATCCCGAATGCGCATTTGGAAGCGTTTAGCTTCATTCTGTATTTGCGTAGGGTATTGAATGTCTTTTCCAGATCGGCTATTGGTTTTGCTCTTCTTTGGATTTGACCACCATGTCATCGATGTATACTTCCATAGTGTGTCGAGCTGTTCTTTGAACATCGTGGTGACCAGTCTTTGGTAAGTTGCCCCTGCATTCTTCAGTCCAAAAGGCATAACCCTGTAGCAGTAGGTTCCTCTTGGAGTGAGAAATGCAGTTTTGTCCTGATCATCCGGATTCATGGCGATCTGATGGTAGCCCCTGTAGCATCGAGGAAACTCATGCGCCGGTGGCGTGCCGTCGCATCGACGAGTTGGTCAATTCTTGAAGGGGAAGCAGTCTTTGGGGCAAGCTTTGTTCAGATCCGTAAAATCGACGCACACTCGCCAAGTTCCATTTTTCTTTTTCACCACCACTGTGTTGGAGAGCCACGTGGGGTAGGTGACTTCTCTGATTGCCCCGGCGTCAAGCAGTTTGTCAACTTCTTCTACAACGGCGGCGGTGTGTTCTGCGGAGGATCGCCGGCCTTTCTGAATGATCGGCTTGCCACCGGGGGTCGACATTTAGATGGTGTTGTGAGACTGACGGGTCTATTCCCGGCATCTCGTATGGAGTCCACGCAAAGACGTCGAGGTTGCCGAGTAAGAAAGTGTCAGCTGCTGTCTGTCGACCTGGCTCAGAGAAGCGCCGATCATAAAAAACTTTTCCGGGCTTCCATCAATGTCAACCCGGTCTAAACCTTCCGTGGCTTTTCGTTTGGTTGACGCCCGACGTCATCCAGAACCTCTCGACTGGGCACTTCGATGGAATTTACTTGCAGTTCCTTCGGCGTCTTGGCGGCGAGAAGATAACATGTTTTCGCTGACTGTTGAGAGCCACGGATCTGCTCAACGCCGTATTCGTTGGGAAACGTAGCAGCTGGTGGTAGGTGCTTGGGACGGCCTGCAGGGTATGCAACCATGATGCCCCATGATGAGATTGTACGGGGACGGTAACCTGACGACCAAGAATTCCACGTCCACCGTTCTGGAGCCAGCTCGAACGGGTAGACTGATCTTTCCCAATGGGTACTCCGGGTTGGCGTTGAAGCCGAATAGTGGATAAGGAGCGGGAGTTAGATCCGAATCGTTGAACCCGAGTTTGACGAAGGTTTTATAGTACATAACCTCCGAAGTGCTTCCCTGGTCGATAAGGACGCGTTCGACGGTGAATCTGTTTACGCGCAGCGCGACAACCAGAGGATCTACGTGGGGAGTGTTACGCCGCTCAAATCAGAGTCGTCGAAGGTGATGCTTGGCGCTTCTCGGAGCCGGGGTCGCTTTGTTGGTGTGAGCTGATGCTGGGGGCCCGGAAGTGACTGGATTGCATGTACAGTCGGGGCTATCGGCAGGTTGTATATCATATGTACGGTGTCAAGCGGGACGTCTTTTGGGCGTCGTGAGTCCTCTGTCACCGTGTCAAGGTAATCGGTTAAGGCGCGGTGACCTCGAGGTCGTTGAGGACCTGCCCTGGGAATCGCTCAGGAACTTTCTTTCTGCCCTGCCCGGTCACTTACTTTGCTTTTTCTAAGGCCAAATCGCGGCGAAGGCGTTCGTTCTCAGCGATGATGTTGTCCAAACTCTGTTGGATCTGTCTGGCTTGTTCTACTCGCTTGCATCGTTTCCTTCGTTGAAGTCGTTGGTGAGTTAGAGTTCGAGGCGCGGCGCTGCGCGACGGTTTCTTTTCGAGCATATTGGCTGGGGTGAGGTCGTCTACCTGTGTGGTCGCGTCGGTGGCTATCGGAGGATCTTCGTCACGCCTTCATGGATGTATTTGAGTATTCCCACAGACGGCGCCAATTGTGGGGATGTGGATTGGAAATACTCTTCAGATCCTGGAAGACGCCAATGATCCTCAGCTAGTCACCTGCAAAGATACAAATACTCTGCGGTCGGGGGTGCCGGAATTAGCACTCCTCCGACGGACAAGTCAGTTCTTCTACTCAAGAAAGCTTGTTCACTAAGTTTTTAGAAGTGATTCTTACATACCTTCACAGATCTGAAGCTCTTGTATTTATATCCATTTTTTGGGCCTCGGGGCCAGAGTCTACTTTTCATTTAATATTCTTTCTTTTGTCCTGATATGCCTTCTCAAGCCTATTCGGCTTTAAGTACGTAGTCGGCGTCCTAGTTGGGCCGAATGGAGCCGTTCAGTTCCCGACTCCTCGGGTATACCAGATTTCGTTCCTCTATCAATTCGGCTCCCACAACGTGTATGGAGGATGGTTCTTCTTGTGCTCTCCAGCTTTGCCAGCTGGCCAAAAATCTCCCAAAAAGGTGACAAAAAGCAGCCGACCACTTGAAGTGGTCGGCCGACCATTTTAAGTGGTCCCCAAGAAGACAACTACTCAGCCATCGTGGGAGATGGTCAGCAGCATGAAAACAAGCAAAAGGTGTGGTGGCCGACCAGAAAAGATGGTCCAAAGACCAAGAAAACCAATTTCCCAGCCAAAAAACTGGTTGGCGGAAAGACAAGTGGTCTCCAACGGGAAGAACTGGTCTCCCACCCTTGTACCACCTTCCAAACAAGGAAAGCAAGGTTTGTACCAAAAACAAACCAAAACGGATGCAAGACGAAAGTTCGGGAGGCAAAGCGCGCAGTCGGGAGCCTCTAAAACTAGCTGACAAGCACCAAAAGTGGTTCACGACCACAAAAGTGGTCTCCCAAACCACAGTAGCCCTCCAGGCCAAGGAAACAAGGTGTGGTTCAAAAACCACGCCAAACGAAGAACATTAAGCGGTCCCGAGACAAGGCGCACAGCCAAAGGCTCTGAAAATCGGAAACTGGCCTCCAAACGGGAAAAGTGGTCTACGACCACAAAAGAGTAGTCTACAAGACCTCTCCTTTCCTCAGGCAAGGAAAACAAGGCTTGGTCCGCAAACCGAGCCGAAGCACAAAGAGTTCAGACACCGAAGGCAGGCACCCACTCGCACTCGCCAAAACTCGAAACGAGCACAACATGCACTATCACCGAGTGCTCAATCGATGACATCTGAGTCTCAAGGTTGGTCAAAAATGGGGTGTCTACAGCATGAAATAAAATGTAGTCAGATGAAGGTAGTGCATGAAATGCAGTCAGATGAAGACAGTGCATGAAATGCATCAGATGAAGACAGTTCATGAAATGCGTCAGATATAAGGCAATGCATGAAATGCAGTCAAATGAAGGCAGTGCATGAAATGCAATCAGATACAAGGCAGTGCATGAAATACAGTCGGGTGAATCCGATACAAGGCAGTCCAGCAACTGCAACTAATGAAAGGTAAAATACATGAAAAACAGAGTTCATACCTCAACGGCAATGGCCAACAAGTGGGAGTCCGGCTCCCTCAACAAAAGGTCCTCTGGTGCGCCGTTGGCGAACTCGCTGAAGCGCCTAATACCTCCGGAAGTGGGCAGTATGTGTGTCTGTAGGTGATATCTTGCCAGATCAAAAGGCCGTACTGTCAGTGCTAGAGGCTATGGCTCGGCCTCGAGCTCGATGTCATGACCAGAACCCGCCCCCGTGGGTTAAGGACATAAACGGCCAGTAATCATGAGATTACCTATGGCCTCAAACCAAAACAATTGTATTTTTACAGAGTTAATGGGGGCCAAACGGAAGCAGTTCAAACCTTTGTCCATAGAGTTGTGCTTACATGGCACATCGAAACAGCCAAACATATATATACATTAATAACTCACAACAGAAATACAGTAGCATGAGTTCTGTACAAACAGGATCATCCAAAAACTAAGTCAACCCACGAAAACTATATACAAACATATGCAAAGTCCTCGCCAACATGACAAAAATAACATGGCATAGTAGAAAGCCGAAGACGAGTCTCGTGCGTGAGACACTAGGGTTGACTCTCCAAAACTCGGTTGTTCCACACAGACTTCACTGGGGCTGGGTCTGGACCTCTTTTGGCTCACCTACAAACACATGAATGAGCGTGAGCGATAGCCCAGTGAATAATATCAAATAAGAAGATACAAACGATATGTAGAACAACGTACTCCGAACGGCCTTGGGCCCAATTCACATTTTTATTTAACATTTATATACACAATTTAGGTCGAGTGACTACAATTCCAAAGAAACTGGCCTTTGGCCCATTCATTCTTTTATTTGCGTCAGAACGGCCTTTGGCCCATTCAGATAACAAACTGGCCTTTGGCCCATTCATTCGTTCGTGTCAAAACGGCCTTCGGCCCATCCACTCATGTCAAAACGGCCTCCGGCCCATTCATTCTTGTCAAAACGGCCTCCGGCCCATTCATTCTTGTCAAAACGGCCTCCGGCCCATTCATCCATGTCGAAACGGCCTTTGGCCCATCCATTCATGTCAAAACGGCCTTTGGCCCATTCATTCTTATCAGACATTTGTCCACAATTCAAACTAGCAAATCATAAGGCATAAGGCTTATAAGAAAATAAGCAATTGGACAAATGACAAGCTTCCAAATATTGATATTACTCACAGTGATCGGTTGGTTGGTTTGCCCTAGAGCTCGACCCTACACAGTCCATGAACACAAAAGGGTCACCAACAATTCAATCCGTTCTTAAATTCACATTTTCCTCTTTAGGCTTTATTCTTATCTCTTTAACTCAATTACAATGCTCAATGCATGCCTAAGAGTACTTAGAAGTGAAGGAGAACGGAAAACGAAACACATAACGCATAAACAAAATTTCAGAAAACAGGGTCCCCGCTCGAGCGTGGAATTCCCCGCTCGAGCAGACCCAATTGGTCTGTAAAAGTGCTGGTTGCACCAAATTCAAGCTCGAGCGTGAACTCGGGAGCTCGAGCGGAAGATCTGTCTACATAGGTCCCCGCTCGGGCGTGGACTTGCCCGCTCGAGCGGACCCATGCCTGCAAAAAAAAATACTGGGAGCATGAATTCCCCGCTCAAGCGTCGGTTTTCATGCTCAAGTGGACATCATAAATTCTGGATTTTCCAGAATGGTTTCTTGAGTTCAATTTCTACATTTCAACACCATTTCTTGCATATTATGGCTCCAATTTCACATATACTTGTACTAACATGGTACTAACACTAAAACACATCAACATGGAGCTCAATTTCATGACTCAAACACATGCATGGCTCATTTTCCACCAAACTCATTACCAATATAACAATTTCATGCATTCAACACTTACATCCTTATATTTTGCACATGCATGTGGTATATTATTCTCATTCTCAGCTTATATGATGAAGAGATGGTCAAGAACATGATCTTCAACTAAAAACTCACATTGATCATGCATTTGGTGCTCAAATATGCAACTTCAAAGCAACTTCATACATGCATGCAAACATTGACCTTCAATTCAACGTGATCAGCTCAATTTCATTTCAATTCTTGCTCTTGACCATTAATCAACTTTGAACACACAAGATTACACATTACACTCATGAATTCAAGAATCAATTGCTTACCTAGAGGCTCAATTCTTCCAATCTACGGTCAAATCTAGAGAAATCTTCAAGATTTCCAAGCTTTCAAGATCAAACTCCAATTTTGAGCTCCCTCTCTCTCTCTATGGCCGACCCTCCCTCTCTCTTAGAGTTATATTCAGCCAATTTGAATAACAGGAGGAGTATTGAACATATATGGCCCCTTGTAAGCCCCCCCCCACTCAACACATTATTTTATTATAAAACAATTGGGCACTTAATTCATGAATTTAATCTAATTAATTTGGTCCAAATCAGTCTTCAACTAAATTTCACCGTAGGCTCTAAAAATTACGCTAATCACAATGGCGTAATCAATTTCGAGTTCTGTGGCCTATACGGCCTTCAATTTAATTTCCAAAGTAGATTATCAAACAGATATTCGTACGGTGAACAGATAGAAATTCAAAACCACATATTTTCACATAATGGCACGCAAAATCAATTAAACACATAATCATACTCATATTAAGGACCAATTAACATAATACAGACAGGGGTATTACAGTCTTCCCCCCTTTAGGAAGTTTGGTCCTCCAAACTGATTTTACCTTCGTTGGAAAACGAATGTGGACAACGTAGTCGCATCTCCTCTTCTTTTTCCCATGTAGCATCCGTCCCATAGTGTTCTTTCCATTCCACTTTCACCATTGGGATGGACTTGCTTCTCAATTGTTTCACTTGTCGGTCGACAATTCGTTCCGGCCATTCGGTGTATTCTATATTCTCATCAATAGCTACCCGGTGATAATCAATCACATGGAACGGGTCTCAGACGTAACCCCTCAACGTCGACACATGAAACACGTTATGGATCTGTTCAAATCCCGATGGTAAAGCAACTCTATAGGCAACCGGACCGAACCTTTCTAGAATCTGAAACGGCCCAATGTAACGGGGCGACAACTTGCCCTTCTTTCCAAACCTGACTTGGCCTTTCATTGGGGATACACGGATGAACACATGGTCACCGACCTTATACTCAAGAGGTCTTCTTCGAACATCTGCATAATTCTTCTGTCGGTCCTAAGCTGTTTTGAGCCTTTGCCGAATAATCTTGATTTTCTCAGAAGTATCTTGCACAATTTCAGGCCCAAGTAAAGCTCTATCCCCGACTTCTGTCCAACAAATAGGTGATCTACACCTTCTACCATACAAAGCCTCGTATGGTGCCATACCGATGCTGGAGTGGAAGCTGTTATTATAAGCAAATTCTGCAAGTGGCAAAGAGTCTTCCCAACTCCCCTGAAAATCCAAAGCACACATCCGAAGCATATCTTCCAAAGTCTGTATTGTTCGCTCTGATTGCCCATCTGTCTGTGGGTGGAACGCAATGCTGAACCTTAGTTCTGTTCCCATAGCTTCCTGCAAACTCTTCCACAATCTAGATACAAATTTCAGATCTCTATCCGACACAATGGATACCGAAACTCCATGTAAACGGACAATCTCATCAACATAAATAGTAGCCAATCTATAAGCATTAAATGTAGTCTTGACAGGTAGAAAATGTGCAGATTTAGTCAGTGTATCAACTACAACCCAAATAGAATCCATACCTCGAGAAGTCCGAGGTAGGCCAACAACGAAATCCATTGTCACATGTTCCCACTTCCATTCAGGAATAGGGAGAGGTTGAAGTAGACCGCCTGGTTTCTGATGTTCAGCTTTGACTTGCTGACATTGAAGACACTTGGACACATATTCTCCAATCTCCTTCTTCATTTTAGGACACCAATAGGTTTGTTTCAGATCCCGATACATTTTATTGTTACCCGAATGCATAGTGAATACGGATCTGTGGGCTTCATCTAAAACCCTCTTCTTTAGTTCCGGAACATATGGGACACATATTCTGTTCTGAAATCTCAACACTTCATTCTCAATGCTAAACTCTGCTTTCGGACTTGCCTCAAATTCATCAATTACTTTCTTGAGGAGTTCATCCTCCTTCTGTTTCTGTTTGATTTCATCAATGACTGCTGTCTCGGCTGTAATAGCGGCTATCAATCCGCCCTGTTCACACATTACCACTTCAATTTTACATTTCTCAAAATCTTGCAAGATCTCTCTCTGTTTAGTAAGCAAACAAGCCATATTCCACGTCGATTTTCTGCTTAAGGCATCAGCAACTGTATTAGCTTTCCCAGGGTGATATTGAATCTCTAAATCATAATCCTTTATCAGTTCGAGCCATCTCCTCTGTCGCATATTCAACTCCTTCTATGTGAAGAAGTATTTCAGACTTTTGAGATCCGTGTAGACTTCACACTTTGCTCCATACAGATAATGTCGCCAGATTTTCAAAGCAAAAACAACTGCGGCCAATTCTAGGTCATGTGTTGGATAGTTCTTCTCGTGTGGCCTTAACTGTCGGGAGGCGTAAGCAATATTAACCTTTCCGTTCTGCATTAACACACAACCCAAACCTTTATAAGACGCATCACTGAAAATTACAAAATTCTCCGTACCTGAAGGTAGTGTCAAAATCGGTGCTGTGGTCAATCTCGTTTTCAATTCATGAAAGGCTGATTCTCTTTCATCGTTCCACTCAAAAGGTTGCCCCTTGCGTGTAAGTTGGGTAAGAGGCATAGCTAATTTCGAAAAGTCCTTCATGAATCTCCTATAGTACCCAACTAAGCCCATGAAATTACGGACTTCTGTCACATTGGTCGGTGTAGGCCAACTCACAATCGCCTCTATTTTCTGCGGGTCCACTGAAATTCCTTCCTTGTTGATTACATGCCCTAAGAAAACAACTTCATCCAACCAAAACTCACATTTCTTTAGTTTAGCAAATAATTTCCTTTCCCGAAGTATTTGTAGGACAGTTCTCAAATGATGTTCATGTTCAAGTCTATCTTTAGAATATATCAAAATATCATCGATAAAAACCACAACAAATTCGTCAAGGTAGGTTTTAAAAATCTGGTCCATTAAATCCATAAATGCTGCCGGAGCATTAGTGACTCCAAATGGCATAACAAGAAACTCAAAATGTCCATACCTCGTTCTGAATGCGGTTTTCTCAACATCTTCTGCCTTAACTTTCAACTGATGGTATCCTGACCTCAAATCAATCTTGGAAAACACTTGTGATCCCTGCAACTGGTCAAATAAATCATCAATACGGGGTAGGGGATATTTGTTCTTTATTGTTACCTTGTTCACATTCCCGATAATCGATGCACAAACGCAAAGTTCCATCCTTCTTTTTCACAAACAATACTGGCGCACCCCAAGGCGAAGGTGCTAGGTCGGATAAACCCCTTGTTAAGAAGTCTTGCAACTGTTCTTTCAATTCTTTCATTTCGGTAGTAGCCATTCTGTAGGGAGCTTTAGAAATAGGTTGGGTGCCTGGTATAGTCTCAATTGTAAACTCTATCTCCCTGTCTACCAATTCCCCTGGCAATTCATTTGGAAACACATCCGGAAATTCTCTACAATAGGGATATCATTCAATTCAACATCACAGTTTGTTCAGTCAACACATAGCACAAATAACCCTGGCACCCTTGCCTGATCAATTTACATGCTCTCATTGCAGATATCAAATGCGATGGAGGCACTACCCCATTACCCACAAACACAATCTCCTTTTGTTCTGGTGGTTTAAACACAAACCGTTTTGTCACACAATCAATGGTGGCACAATATTTGGTCAACCAATCCATGCCCAAAATTACATCAAAATGTCTAAAATTCAAGGGCAACAAGTCTACATATAGGATAGCATCCTCAACACGCATATCACAAAATCGGTATATATTTTCACACAATACAGATTCCCCAGACGGAACAGACACACATAGTAGATATGGTAGTAATTCTAAGGATCTATTCAGTCTAGATGCAAATGCATATGTCACAAAAGAGTGTGTGGATCCGGTCAATTACTACAAAAGCATCCTGATTACATATAGAAATAGTACCTGAGACAACTGCGTTGGCATTCCGTGTATCGCCCGGAACAAGCCCAAAAACTCTCCCCTGTATCACGGTATCCCCGGTAGTAGATCTCAGGGTATTTCCCGGCTTTGGGATCGATGCAGTGGAACTGGCAGTTATCTTTCCACCATTCTGATTACAATCTCGGGCCATATGCCCTTGTTTCCCACATTTGAAACAGGCTCCTGATGCACGGTAACAAACTCCACGGTGCCTTTTGCTACAAATGTTGCACATGGGAGCTGTGTCTCGGGAAGAATTCGAAGTATTTGCAGTGCCCGCGTTTTGCTTTTTTAGAAATTTTTTCTTTGAAAAGAAGCCTTGCCTCTTGTTGCCTTTCCATTCTGTCGTTGGTTTAGCCTGTCTAGCTATGTTAGCCTCTGATATGATGGCCCTATCTAGCACCCCAATGTAAGTCTCCAGCTTCAAGACATTCACTCTTTCTAAAGTGTCACTTCGGAGCCCACCTTCAAAGTGTCTCGCCTTCTTATAGTCAGTGTCAATTACAAGTGGTGCAAATCTGGCCAATTCGGTGAATTTGGCATCATACTCTGCTACAGTCATACTGTCTTGCTTAAGTTCCATGAACTCTGCTACTTTCCTATCCCGGACACAATGCGGGAAGTACTTGTCGTAGAAAATTTCCAAAAATTTTCCCCAATTGACATCCCTATGATTCTCACACATTAACATCCACCATCTTCTTGCCTCATCTTCTAGCATAAACGTGGCTAGAAGCACCTTCTGTGTCTCCGAGCAAGGGAACACTTCAAATAGTTTCTCAATGCCGAGAACCCATGCTTCAGCTTTTATCGGATCTAATCCACCATGGAATTGTGGTGGTTTCATTTTCTTGAATTCTTTGGTGAGAGCTATTATCTGATCATCGTTCTGATTATCCGGCATAGGTGGTGCCGGAGGCGCTGGTGGAGGATGTGGTTGCTGCCACTGTTGTTGTCATTCTTCTTGTTGCCTCAATGTCTTTTCCATTTCCTGAATCAACCTTTCTATTCTATCCATTCTGGCAGTAGAGGACTCTTCTATCTCATCACCTCTTGTTCTCACCATCTGATTAAACTCACATTATACTTTATACAAAAGATACACAGGTATGCATACACTAAAGAGCATACATAATCAAATAATTTGGAATGCAAACAATTCACAAACTTATAACACACAGTTGTTCACATTTAACAGTTTAGCGCATCCTTGATGCTTCCAAATTCGTACTTATCCCATGAATGCATCCTAGATCTTTTCTAGACGCTTATTGCTCTTTTGGACCAGTGTGTGAGTTATTAACCTGGCTCTGATACCACTCTGTCATGACCCGAACCCGCCCCCGTTGGTTAAGGACATAACCGGCCAGTAATCATGAGATTACCTACGGCCTTAAACCAAAACAATTGTCTTTTTACAGAGTTAATGGGGGCCAAACGGAAGCAGTTCAAACCTTTGTCCATAGAGCTATGCTTACATGGCACATCCAAATAGCCAAACATATATATACATTAATAACTCACAACAGAAATACAATAGCATGAGTTCTGTACAAACAGGATCATCCAAAAACTAAGTCAACCCATGAAAACTATATACAGACATGTGCAAAGTCCTTGCCAACATGACAAAAATAACACGGCATAGCAGAAAGGCGAAGACGAGTCTCGTGCCTGAGACACTAGGGCTGACTCTCCAGAACTCGGTTGTTCCACACAGACTTCACTGGGGCTGGGTTTGGACCTCTTTTGGCTCACCTACAAACACATGAATGAGCGTGAGCGATAGCCCAGTGAATAATATCAAATAAGAAGATACAAATGATATGTAGAACAACGTACTCTGAACGGCCGTAGGCCCAATTCACATTTTTATTTAACATTTATATACACAATTTAGGTCGAGTGACTACAGTTCCAAACAAACTGGCCTTTGGCCCATTCATTCTTTCATTTGCGTCAGAACGGCCTTTGGCCCATTCAGATAACAAATTGGCCTTTGGCCCATTCATTTGTTCGTGTCAAAACGGCCTCCGGCCCATCCATTCATGTCAAAACGGCCTCCATCCATCCACTCTTGCAAAATGGCCTCCGGCCCATTCATTCTTGTCAAAATGGCCTCCGGCCCATTCATTCTTGTCAAAATGGCCTCCGGCCCATTCATCCATGTCGAAACGGCCTTTGGCCCATCCATTCATGTCAAAACGGCCTTTGGGCCATTCATTCTTATCAAACATTTGTCCACAATTCAAACTAGCAAATCATAAGGCATAAGGCTTATAAGAAAATAAGCAATTGGACAAATGACAAGCTTCCAAATATTGATATTACTCACAGTGATCGGTTGGTTGGTTTGCCCTGGAGCTCGACCCTACATAGTCCATGAACACAAAAGGGTCACCAACAATTCAATCCGTTCTTAAATTCACATTTTCCTCTTTAGGCTTTATTCTTATCTCTAAGAGTACTTAGAAGTGAAGGAGAACAAAAAACGAAACACAGAACGCATAAACAAAATTTCAGAAAACAGGGTCCCCGCTCGAGCGTGGAATTCCCCGCTCGAGCGGACCCACTTGGTCTGCAAAAGTGCTGGTTGCATCAAATTCACGCTCGAGCGTGAACTCGGGCGCTCGAGCGGAAGATCTGTCTATATAGCTCCCCGCTCAAGCGGACCCATGCTTGCAAAAAAAAAATACTGGGAGCATGAATTCCCCGCTCGAGCATCGGTTTTCATGCTCGAGCGGACATCATAAATTCTGGGTTTTGCAGAATGGTTTCTTGAGTTGAATTTCTACATTTCAACCCCATTTCTTGCATATTATGGCTCCAATTTCACATATAATTGTACTAACATGGTACTAACACTAAAACACATCAACATGGAGCTCAATTTCATGACTCAAACACATGCATGGCTCATTTTCCACCAAACTCATTACCAATATAACAATTTCATGCATTCAACACTTACATCCTTATAATTTGCACATGCATGTGGTATATTATTCTCATTCTTAGCTTATATGATGAAGAGATGGTCAAGAACATGATCTTCAACTAAAAACTCACATAGATCATGCATTTGGTGCTCAAATATGCAAATTCAAAACAACTTCATACATGCATGCAAACATTGACCTTCAATTCAACATTATCAGCTCAATTTCATTTCAATTCTTGCTCTTGACCATTAATCAACTTTGAACACACAAGATTACACATTACACTCATGAATTCAAGAATCAATTGCTTACCTAGAGGCTCAATTTTTCCAATCTATGGTCAAATCTAGAGAAATCTTCAAGATTTCCAAGCTTTCGAGATCAAACTCCAATTTTGAGCTCCCTCTCTCTCTCTCTCTCGACCCTCCTCCCTCTTAGAGTTATATTCAGCCAATTTGAATAACAAGAGGAGTTTGAACATATATGGCCCCTTGTAAAGCCCCCTCCCCCACTCAACACATTATTTTATTATAAAACAATTGGGCACTTAATTCATTAATTTAATCTAATTAATTTGGTCCAAATCAGTCTTCAACTAAATTTCACCGTAGGCTCTAAAAATTACGCTAATCACAATGGCGTAATCAATTTCGGGTTCTGTGGCCTATACGGCCTTCAATTTAATTTCCAAAGCAGATTATCAAACAGATATTCGTACGGTGAACAGATAGAAATTCAAAACCACATATTTTCACATAATGGCACGCAAAATCAATTAAACACATAATCATACTCATATTAAGGACCAATTAACATAATACAGACAGGGGTATTACAGTCTTCCCCCCTTTAGGAAGTTTGGTCCTCCAAACTTATTTTACCTTCGTTGCAAAACAAATGTGGACAGCGTAGTCGCATCTCCTCTTCTTTTTCCCATGTAGCATCCGTCCCATAGTGTTCTTTCCATTCCACTTTCACCATTGGGATGGACTTGCTTCTCAATTGTTTCACTTCTCGATCGACAATTCGTTTCGGCCATTCGGCGTATTCTATATTCTCATCAATAGCTACCCGGTGATAATCAATCACATGGAACGGGTCTCGGAGGTAACCCCTCAACATCGACACATGAAACACGTTATGGATCTGTTCAAATCCCGGTGGTAAAGCAACTTTATAGGCAACCGGACCGAACCTTTCCAAAATCTGAAACGGCCCAATGTAACAGGGCGACAACTTGCCCTTCTTTCCAAACCTGACTTGGCCTTTCATCGGGGACACACGGATGAACACATGGTCACCGACCTCATACTCAAGAGGTCTTCTTCGAACATCTGCATAATTCTTCTGTCGGTCCTGAGCTGTTTTGAGCCTTTGCCGAATAATCTTGATTTTGTTAGAAGTATCTTGCACAATTTCAGGCCCAAGTAAAGCTCTATCCCCGACTTCTGTCCAACAAATAGGTGATCTACACCTTCTACCATACAAAGCCTCGTATGGTGCCATACCGATGCTGGAGTGGAAGCTGTTATTACAAGCAAATTCTGCAAGTGGCAAATAGTCTTCCCAACTCCCCTGAAAATCCAAAGCACACATCCGAAGCATATCTTCCAAAGTCTGTATTGTTCGTTCTGATTGCCCATCTGTCTGTGGGTGGAACGCAGTGCTGAACCTTAGTTCTATTCCTATAGCTTCCTGCAAACTCTTCCACAATCTAGATACAAATTTCGGATCTCTATCCGACATAATGGATACCGGAACTCCGTGTAAACGGACAATCTCATCAACATAAATAGTAGCCAATCTATAAGCATTAAATGTAGTCTTGACAGGCAGAAAATGTGCAGATTTAGTCAGTCTATCAACTACAACCCAAATAGAATCCATACCTCGAGAAGTCCGAGGTAGGCCAACAACGAAATCCATAGTCACATGTTCCCACTTCCATTCAGGAATAGGGAGAGGTTGAAGTAGACCGCCTGGTTTCTGATGTTCAGCTTTGACTTGCTGACATTGAAGACACTTGGACACATATTCTGCAATCTCCTTCTTCATTTTAGGCCACCAATAGGTTTGTTTCAGATCCCGATACATTTTATTATTACCCGGATGCATAGCGAATACGGATCTGTGGGCTTCATCTAAAACCCTCTTCTTTAGTTCCGGAATATCTGGGACACATATTCTGTTTCGAAATCTCAACACTTCATTCTCAATGCTAAACTCTGCTTTCGGACTTGCCTCAAATTCATCAATTACTTTCTTGAGGAGTTCATCATCCTTCTGTTTATGTTTGATTTCATCAATGACTACTGGCTCAGCTGTAATAGTGGCTATCAATCCGCCTTGTTCACACATTACCACTTCAATTTCAGATTTCTCAAAATCTTGCAAGATCTCTCTCTGTTCAGTAAGCAAACAAGCCATATTCCCCGTCGATTTTCTGCTCAAGGCATCAGCAACTGTATTAACTTTCCCGGGGTGATACTGAATCTCTAAATCATAATCCTTTATCAGTTCTAGCCATCTCCTCTGTCGCATATTCAACTCCTTCTGCGTGAAGAAGTATTTCAGGCTTTTGTGATCCGTGTAGACTTCACACTTTGCTCCATACAGATAATGCCGCCAGATTTTCAAAGCAAAAACAACTGCGGCCAATTCTAGGTCATGTGTTGGATAGTTCTTCTCGTGTGGCCTCAACTGTCGGGAGGCGTAAGCAATAACCTTTCCGTTCTGCATTAACACACAACCCAAACCTTTATAAGACGCATCACTGAAAATTACAAAATTCTCCGTACCTGAAGGTAGTGTCAAAATCGGTGCAGTGGTCAATCTCGTTTTCAATTCATGAAAGGCTGATTCTCTTTCATCGTTCCACTCAAAAGGTTGCCCCTTGCGTGTCAGTTGGGTAAGAGGCACAGCTAATTTCAAAAAGTCCTTCACGAATCTCCTGTAGTACCCAGCTAAGCCCATGAAACTACGGACTTCTGTCACATTGGTCGGTGTAGGCCAACTCACAATCGCCTCTATTTTCTGCGGGTCCACTGAAATTCCTTCCTTGTTGATTACATGCCCTAAGAAAACTTCATCCAACCAAAACTCACATTTCTTTAGTTTAGCAAATAATTTCCTTTCCCAAAGTATTTGTAGGACAGTTCTCAAATGATGTTCATGTTCAAGTCTATCTTTAGAATATATCAAAATATCATCGATAAAAACCACAACAAATTCGTCAAGGTAGGTTTAAAAATCCGGTTCATTAAATCCATAAATGCTGCCGGAGCATTAGTCACTCCAAATGGCATAACAAGAAACTCAAAATGTCCATACCTCGTTCTGAATGCGGTTTTCTCAACATCTTCTGCCTTAACTTTCAACTGATGGTATCCTGATCTCAAATCAATCTTGGAAAACACTTGTGATCCCTGCAACTGGTCAAATAAATCATCAATACGGGGTAGGGGATATTTGTTCTTTATTGTTACCTTGTTCAATTCCCGATAATCGATGCACAAACGCAAAGTTCCATCCTTCTTTTTCACAAACAATACTGGCGCACCCCAAGGCGAGGTGCTAGGTCGGATAAACCCCTTGTTAAGCAAGTCTTGCAACTGTTCTTTCAATTCTTTCATTTCGGTAGTAGCCATTCTGTAGGGAGCTTTAGAAATAGGTTGGGTGCCTGGTATAGTCTCAATTGTAAACTCTATCTCCCTGTCTACCAATTCCCCTGGCAATTCATTTGGAAACACATCCGGAAATTCTCTAACAATAGGGATATCATTCAATTCAACATTCACAGTTTGTTCAGTCAACACATAGCACAAATAACCCTGGCACCCTTTCCTGATCAGTTTACATGCTCTCATTGCAGATATCAAATAAGGTGGAGGCACTACCCCATTACCCACAAACACAATCTCCTTCTGTTCTGGTGGTTTAAACACAACCCGTTTTGTCACACAATCAATGGTGGCACAATATTTGGTCAACCAATCCATGCCCAAAATTACATCAAAATGTCTAAAATTCAAGGGCAACAAGTCTACATATAGGATAGCATCCTCAACACGCATATCACAAAATCGGTATATATTTTCACACAATACAGATTCCCCAGACGGAGCAGACACACATAGTAGATATGGTAGTAATTCTAAGGGTCTATTCAGTCTAGATGCAAATGCATATGTCACAAAAGAGTGTGTGGATCCGGAGTCAATTAACACAAAAGCATCCTGATTACATATAGAAATAGTACCTGAGACAATTGCGTTGGCATTCCGTGTATCGCCCGGAACAAGCCCAAAAACTCTCCCCTGTATCACGGTATCCCCGGTAGTAGTAGATCTCAGGGTATTTCCCGGCTTTGGGATCGATGCAGTGGAACTGGCAGTTATCTTTCCACCATTCTGATTACAATCTCGGGCCATATGCCCTTGTTTCCCACATTTGAAACAGGCTCCTGATGCACGGTAACAAACTCCACGGTGCCTTTTGCTACAAATGTTGCACATGGGAGCTGTGTCTCGGGAAGAATTCGAAGTATTTGAAGTGCCCGTGTTTTGCTTTTTCAGAAATTTCTTCTTTGAAAAGAAGCCTTGCCTCTTGTTGCCTTTCCATTCTGTCGTTGGTTTAGCCTGTCTAGCTATGTTAGCCTCTGATATGATGGCTCTGTCTAGCACCCCAATGTGAGTCTCCAGCTTCAAGACATTCACTCTTTCTAAAATGTCACTTCGGAGCCCACCTTCAAAGTGTCTCGCCTTCTTATAGTCAGTGTCAATTACATGTGGTGCAAACCTAGCCAATTCGGTGAATTTGGCCTCATACTCCGCTATAGTCATACTGTCTTGCTTAAGTTCCATGAACTCTACTACTTTCCTATCCCGGACACACTGCGGGAAGTACTTGTCGTGGAAAATTTCCAAAAATTTTCCCCAATCGACATTCCTATGATTCTCAGGCATTAACATCCACCATCTTCTTGCCTCATCTTCTAGCATAAACGTGGCTAGAAGCACCTTCCGTGTCTCCGAGCAAAGGAACACTTCAAATAGTTTCTCAATGCTGAGAACCCATGCTTCAGCTTTTAACGGATCTAATCCACCATGGAACTGTGGTGGTTTCATTTTCTTGAATTCTTTGGTGAGAGCTATTATCCGATCATCGTTCTGATTATCCGGCACAGGTGGTGCCGGAGGCGGTGGTGGAGGATGTGGTTGCTGCCACTGTTGTTGCCATTCTTGTTGTTGCCTCAATGTCTCTGCCATTTCCTGAATCAACCTTTCCATTCTATCCATTCTGGCAGTAGAGGACTCTTCTATCTCATCACCTCTTGTTCTCACCATCTGATTAAACTCACATTATACTTTATACAAAAGATACATAGGTATGCATACACTAAAGAGCATACATAATCAAATAATTTGGAATGCAAACAATTCACAAACTTATAACACATAGTTGTTCACATTTAACAGTTAAGCGCATCCTTGATGCTTCCAAATTCGTACTTATCACATGAATGCGTCCTAGATCTTTTCTAGGCGCTTATTGCTCTTTTGGACAAGTGTGTGAGTTATTAACCTGGCTTTGATACCACTCTGTCATGACCCGAGCCTGCCCCCGTGGGTTAAGGACATAACCGGCGAGTAATCATAAGATTACCTACAGCCTCAAACCAAAACAATTGTATTTTTACAGAGTTAATGGGAGCCAAACGGAAGCAGTTCAAACCTTTTTCCATAGAGCTATGCTTACATGGCACATCCAAACAGCCAAACATATATATACATTAATAACTCACAACAGAAATATAGTAGCATGAGTTCTATACAAACAGGATCATCCAAAAACTAAGTCAACCCATGAAAACTATATACAGACATGTGCAAAGTCCTCGCCAACATGACAAAAATAACATGGCATAGCAAAAAGGCGAAGACGAGTCTCGTGCGTGAGACACTAGGGCTGACTCTCCAAAACTCGGTTGTTCCACACAGACTTCACTGGGGCTAGGTCTGGACCTCTTTTGGCTCACCTACAAATACATGAATGAGCGTGAGCGATAGCCCAGTAAATAATATCAAATAAGAAGATACAAATGACATGTAGAACAACGTACTCCGAACGGCCTTGGGCCCAATTCACATTTTTATTTAACATTTATATACACAATTTAGGTCGAGTGACTACAGTTCCAAACCAACTAGCCTTTGGCCCATTCATTCTTTCATTTGTGTCAGAACGGCCTTTGGCCCGTTCAGATAACAAACTGGCCTTTGACCCATTCATTCGTTCGTGTCAAAACGGCCTCCGGCCCATCCATTCATGTCCAAACGGCCTCCAGCCCATCCACTCATGTCAAAATGGCCTCCGGCCCATTCATTCTTGTCAAAACGGCCTCCGGCACATTCATTTTTGTCAAAACGGCCTCCGGCCCATTCATCCATGTCGAAACGGCCTTTGGCCCATCCATTCATGTCAAAACGGCCTTTGGCCCATTCATTCTTATCAGACATTTGTCCACAATTCAAACTAGCAAATCAGAAGGCGTAAGGCTGATAAGAAAATAAGCAATTGGACAAATGACAAGCTTCCAAATATTGATATTACTCATAGTGATCGGTTGGTTGGTTTGCCCTGGAGCTCGACCCTACACAGTCCATGAACACAAAAGGGTCACCAACAATTCAATCCGTTCTTAAATTCACATTTTCCGCTTTAGGCTTTATTCTTATCTCTTTAACTCAATTACAATACTCAATGCATGCCTAAGAGTACTTAGAAATGAAGGAGAACGGAAAACGAAACACAGAACGCATAAACAAAATTTCAGAAAACAGGGTCCCCGCTCGAGTGTGGAATTCCACGCTCGAGCGGACCTAATTAGTCTGCAAAAGTGTTGGTTGCATCAAATTCACGCTCGAGCGTGAACTCGGGTGCTCGAGCGGAAGATCTGTCTACATAGCTCCCCGCTCGAGCGTGGACTTCCCCGCTCGAGCGGACCCATGCCTGCAAAAAAAAAAATACTGGGAGCATGAATTCCCCGCTCGAGCGCCGGTTTTTACGCTCGAGTGGACATCATAAATTCTGGGTTTTCCAGAATGGTTTCTTGAGTTCAATTTCGACATTTCAACCCCATTTCTTGCATATTATGGCTCCAATTTCACATATACTTGTACTAACATGGTACTAACACTAAAACACATCAACATGGAGCTCAATTTCATGACTCAAACACATGCATGGCTCATTTTCCACCAAACTCATTACCAATATAACAATTTCATGCATTCAACACTTACATCCTTATAATTTGCACATGCATGTGGTATATTATTCTCATTCTTAGCTTATATGATGAAGAGATGGTCAAGAACATGATCTTCAACTAAAAACTCACATAGATCATGCATTTGGTGCTCAAATATGCAAATTCAAAGCAACTTCATACATGCATGCAAACATTGACCTTCAATTCAACATGATCAACTCAATTTCATTTCAATTCTTGCTCTTGACCATTAATCAACTTTGAACACACAGGATTACACATTACACTCATGAATTCAAGAATCAATTGCTTACCTAGAGGCTCAATTCTTCCAATCTATGGTCAAATCTAGAGAAATCTTCCAGATTTCCAAGCTTTCAAGATCAAACTCCAATTTTGAGCTCCCTCTCTCTCTCTCTCTATGGTCGACCCTCCCTCCCTCTTAGAGTTATATTCAGCCAATTTGAATAACAAGAGGAGTATTGAACATATATGGCCCCTTGTAAGCCCCCCCTCCCCCACTCAACACATTACTTTATTATAAAACAATTGGTTACTTAATTCATTAATTTAATCTAATTAATTTGGTTCAAATCAGTCTTCAACTAAATTTCACCGTAGGCTCTAAAAATTACGCTAACCACAATGGCGTAATCAATTTCGGGTTCTGTGGCCTATACGGCCTTCAATTTAATTTCCAAAGCAGATTATCAAACAAATATTCGTACGGTGAACAGATAGAAATTCGAAACCACATATTTTCACATAATGGCACGCAAAATCAACTAAACACATAATCATACTCATATTCAAGTTTCAATCGGTTCAAAGTAAAGGAAATAAAGAGAGTTTAGAGAATCAACTTCGCGTGGGGTGTTGAAAAACACGAAGAGATGGCAAATCTAGAGAAAAAAAGTGTCTAAAGAGAGAAGGAGGAAGTTTTCGGACAAGAGGGTGTGAGGAAATGAGCCCCAGTGACTCATATTTAAAGACACAAACCAAAAAGTCAAGTTTGCCTTCAATCTGCCATCGATGGCCGGCAAGGTTCACCAATGGCCGGCACCTAGCCGGCAGCCTCCTTTGGGTTCTTGATGATGTTTTGTATCCTTGGTTTTCAAGAATTGAAGGTTTGTTCATTGTTGAGTCCAGAATGTCTCTTCGAAAGCTTAAAACAGTGTTTTTGGTGCATGATGTTTGTCACTTGTCAACATGAACGACGTGTATCCTTTAAATACATTGTAATTCTTCTGAAAGGTGAATCAGAAGTTACTACTGAGTTTGTTTTCATCAAATTATGCTTTGGTATCATGCATAGAACTTGCATTTCTTATTCGTTGTTGCATGAAACGTGCACTTCACTTTGTGGCATAGAATATGCATTTCACATGTGTTGTTGTAAGATGTGTATATCACGGGAATTGCCTGCGTGTCTTGCATTCGCTTTTGAGTCATGTAGGGAATCTACATCTACTTTTACGCATAGAATATGCTCCTATTATGAATTACGCATAGAATATGCTTATGGTTTTTTGTTTCTCTCATAGAACATGCCATTAACATTCTATCTCGGTTGTTAGTCTTGCATAGAACATACATTTCTACTGTATCGCACTTGCTAAGTCTCTTTCCTACACATGCACGATATTGTATGTATGGTTCATTCACAGGAGTTCCAGATAAAATAATTCATGCCATATTCGAATCATATCCTTTTTCCAATTGGTTAAAAACATTTAGGTGCGTCCTGGTGTTCACACCACCCTCTTCGGTTAAAAACATTCGGGTGCGTCCCAGTGTTCACACCACCACATCAGTTAAAAACATTCGGGTGCGTCCCGGTGTTCACACCACCTCTTCAGTTAAAAACATTCGGGTGCGTCCCGGTGTTCACACCACCTCTTCAGTTAAAAACATTCGGGTGCGTCCCGATGTTCACACCACTTCTTCGGTTCAAAACATTCGGGTGCTTCCCAGTGTTCACACCACCTCTTCGGTTAAAAACATTCGGGTGCATCCCGATGTTCACACCACCTCTTCGGTTAAAAACATTCGGGTGCATCCCGGTGTTCACATCACCCCCTTCGGTTCAAAACATTGGGGTGCGTCCCCGTGTCCACACCACCTCTTCGGTTAAAAACATTCAGGTTCGTCTCGGTGTTCACACCAACCCCTTCGGTTAAAAACATTCGGGTGCGTCCCGGTGTTCACACCACCTCTTCGGTTAAAAACATTCGGGTGCGTCCTGGTGTTCACACCATCCTTTTCTCCTCTCGCGTGAGACGTGTTGGGATTGTTTGCTTTGGTTAAAAACATTTGGGTGCGTCCCAGTGTTCACACCATTCTTTTTTTCCTTCCGCGTGCAACGCGTTAGGATCTCGATTGAGACCTTGGGTGTCCCCGATGGTTACGTCTCCCTTCGCCTTTCCTACGCACGCGTAGTTAAGCTTTAATTTCCTTACATCATTTCTGCATGAAATGTAGTTCGGGCTCGTGTTTCTAGTGCATGGCGCGTGGTTTTCTTTTCATGATTGGAATTGCTGTGCCTTGCTTCAATTTGTTTAAATGTGGTATTTCTGTGGCATTTATTTGCATTTAAATGTTTCGTTGCACAGCCTTATTGCATGATCAAAAGTTATGTTCTTGCATCGTGCATATCATTTGCATTTTACCCCAGAACTACGCTGGTTTGATTCCTTGCAAAGGGATACGTAGGTAGCCTGTGGGCGCAGCCATTTTGTTTTCTATCTTGATTGTTTGTTCAAGTCTTATGCCCTTGTCAAAGTGGGTCGTCTCTAGGATTTGACATTCACTTACGTCATTTCATGACTCCAAGTTCTGTCAAATAAGGTCAACTGTAGACACCCCATTTTTTTGACGACCTTCCAAGACCTGGATGTTCTTACAGGTACATCCGATGACGAGTCTGCTTGCTCGCTGAGGGCTCGAAGTCCTCAGCGAAATGCCACGGATTTGAGCCTTTCAAACCCTGCACCCATTTTGTCTCATTTTTGGACCATGCCTTGGTCTTTCCCTCCTGTAATCTTTAGTGGCCTGCCGGCCATCATTTCTTGTCTGCCAACCAATGATGTGCCTTGCTAGCCATCACTAATGGCTGGCCAGCCACCAGTGTTTTCTGCAAATATTTTATGCCAGTTGTGCCAACTGTTTACACAGATGCTTGCATCTGTCCAAACGTGGAAGGCTGGATCTCCTTGTATAGATTTCATGTTTTCTATATATAGAGACCCCCACTCTCATGTTTTGAGGTTAGAAAATTTTAGACTCAAAATTTTCCTCTCTCTCTCTCTCTATAAATTTCCTACACTTTTGCCTACAATTCCTACACTCTTGCCTATACACCCTTAACCAAATCCCCTAATCTCTGAGCTGAGGTGTTCTTAGGCTTGGTTTGAGCTCTAGAAGATGGTATTTGCTTGGTTTGTTGCCTAGAATTACTCTTCCCTTCAAGAGGTATAGCACTTGTCTTGTATACTTTGTTTTGCATACTCATTTAGCTATATTTTCCCACTATTTTTGGGCTGCTTTTGAATTGTAAAAAACCTGTTTTGGTGGGCTAATAGTGATGGTTTGAGACCATTTTAAGTTAGGGAGTGCTTCACCCTTCTTTCTCTCTTGTTTGAAAGGCTTCTGTACCTTTGTTTTTCCACTTTCAAACCAAATTTTTTTGGCCTTTTAACCACTGGATTTCAGAGTATTTTCAGTAGCAAAAAACTTGTTTTGAAGTCTAAAATTGAAGGGGTTAGCCTCCCCTCCTTGTGTCTTGTTTGCTAATCTAGTTAGTTCAATATGTTAGCATGATTTTCTAGCTTTTTATAGCTATATTCCAGCATGTTTTTGCCTTTGTTTTAGACTGCTTTAGCTCAGCTTTGGGTTGTTTGGGTCAATCAAGTCTTGTTTTGCATAGTTGTAGTGTAATAGTCCTCACAAGCTTGGTGTTTTAGGCTTCTAGACATCACTTGTTTGAGTTGATTGCATGTTTTTGGTGCTTTTCACACTTCATTTCAGCACTAATCACCTTTGTAACCTCCTTTCTTTCTAGGTTTTTCTTTTTCTTTGAAAGTGGTTTCAAGTCATTTGTTTGCCTAAGTGTAGAATTGAGGTTTTCATACTTAATGGTTTAATCCCTTAGAGGGTTCATTACCAACGGTATGAGACTTCTTTCATACCCAAAGAAACTTCTGTCTTGAGCTTGTCTTTTCATTAGAGGACTCTAACTCACCTTTTGGACTTAATTGGATTAAGGAATGGTTGGTAAGTTAAAATGAGTAACTAACAACTTGGAACTAAAATTGAGCAAGATAATAACTTGTGTGTTATGTGTTCAATCGGACGTTAATTGAACACAAGGAAAATTGGGACATTTCCTACTCAAAGTGATGAAATGTGTCAAGTTTCCTAGGTCTCCATTGTCCTTGATCATGTATGATAGGGTGATGGTTTTTGAGGGTCTTGTTTTGCATTTATTGAGCTTGCACCTCTTAAATCACAAGCCATCATGCAATGAAATTGCTTGAGTTGGTGGTTTGTGACTTAAATTCACAACTCCTTGGATATGTTCATGAAAAGAAGGGGTGAGTTATGCAAACAATCTGTGGGAATATCCTCTTTTTGCTCTATTTGTTCTCTATTGCAGCAAATTGAACTAGTGCATCAACGGCCGACAGGTGGTTAACAGGGCACCATAGATAGTCGGCAGGCCACTTCCATGGCCGGTATGTGGCCGACAGTTTTTACCAGTGGCCAGCTGGCCACTGATGCAAACCTCAACAGAATTTTGGTAAGGTGGAACAAAATGGTTCTGGAAGTATTCAACTCTGCAAACAGAGGCTTTCGAGAGCAAAATAAAGGCCTTTTCGGGTGGTATCCGAGCATGTGCATCTTCCATTTCCCGAGGTGGAGTAGTGGCAGTGTAGTTATATATCTTAATTACTTAGCTTGGTTACATTTGTGTTATAGCTTAATTAGTTAGCTTACTAGTTAGTTCATTCAAGTGTTGTAATAATTCGTTATTAGTTTAGCTATTTATTTCACTTGGTTTGTAATAATTAGCTTAATTAGCTTAGCCTTATTTAGTTGCTAGTTAGTTTTGCTTTATTCATTTGGACTCTCCTTCGTGAGAGCAAAATGTAATAACGTGTATGTCTTCCAACCCCACGTCTTTCTCTCTTTTATTTAATCATTTTTGATGGTTAGGCTAGGGTCGTGTTTCAATTAGCATACCTTATACTTGCATACATTCACCGAGGCTCGGCGCATTATTCAAACTACATTGTCATTTCAATACATTCTTTGAATACGTGTTTAACCCCATGTTATTTAATTGAATCATATGCCATATTAATAGCCGAGCCTATTAGTTGCATTCTTTGCATGGGTTGCATTAGTCATTTTGCATAGATAGGAATCATACATGTTTTTCTAACTCATATTTTCTTAGCTTGGAGTACTAGGTGAGTTTTTAGTGCTTTAGCATACTTGCATGAGTGTGAGTGATTGCCATGACTAGCAAGCTTGCCATGAGGCTAAATGCTTATTTGATAAACTGTTTGAATGCCTGTGGATGAAAGCTTGTTGTTTGAATTGGAACGATTCAACGAATGTAAGTTTTAAGCCCACTTTATTGAGTGGCAAATCAGTTTTAAGCCCGCTATGTTTGGTGGCAAATTCGCAAACTTTTAGCCCACTTGAGGTGGCAAATTTAAACCCTTTTCGCAAAAACAAACATGAACTTGAATCATTCCAATTTAAGCAAAGTAGTCTATACTTGCTTGTGGGCATCAGGTAGTAAAGCTAGCCTAATAAACCGCAACAAGAGCACATAATGTTGACAAAAATCATATCATGATTAGTAGAGGCCGATCTTTGATCGGGCGAGTGGGGTGCTCAATCCATGACTTTCCCCTCTCGTACCTAAGTTCCCGAACTGAGGCAACTTTGGTGATGACGGACATATGGCCTTTGGCACGAGTCATGGGCTTCCTAAATTTTCCCAAAATGAAATATTTAGGTGGCGACTCTATATATGGCAAAGCAGTCCAATTTTGACATTTTTTATTCTAAAATCGATTTTCCAAACAACTTGCCGAATTTGGACTCTTTTGTGATTATCACTTTCACATTGCACTTGTGAGATTAGATTCAGAACTATGAGAGTCCGAACTGTAGGGCTTTCTCTTCGAGCTTCCGAAAGGGGCACGAAAAAGCCGAGCTACAAAGAGTTCGATTAGAATTACATATAGTAAATATTAAAAAAAAGATAATAAAAAAAACACTGCGATTTATTCCCAATCTTGATCTGGCTAAATCTCCTCACCTGAAAAGAGTAACAGCTATAAGCACACAACAAAGTAAGAAATATTATACTAAGAGTATAGGGGGCACAAAATAACCATGGATAGTTATTTAAGCTAAAATATTTAAAATAACTTAGTCTGAACAAATAATTATTTAAGTAGTAAAACTGAGATTATGTAAATAACTAACCATAACCACGATATAGAATAGAACAGAGGTCATTGGAGTGACAAACAGAATAGAGGTCAATAGATCCATGACAAACAGAGGACCACAAAGTAGCCAAACAGAGGCCAATGGTTATTTAAGTCCCCCAAGGCATGAGATTCCCGTGGTGGTACTTATAAAACATAATTGTTTATAAATCCATTGTCAAATAATTTTTAAAATTTAAACAAACATATCCTTGGGTTTCAATTTAAGGAAATAAAGTTCAAAAAATAATCAATGTAATTGAAATATTAATATAATTTATAAAACACAAATTGCGTGAAATAAATTATGGTAACTCAAAACATATGTAAATTATATTATGATGACTCAAGGTATAATATAACTCACATTGATGTTAATTTCAACTTTTACCTTTCATTCACTGTGACCCACTAAATACTCCAAACTAAACTTAAAGTTTTATAGAAAAACAACTTAGAGAGCAGAGAGAGAATAAGAGGGGAAATGATGATGAGATTGGCATCTATATGCATCTATATATATAGGGGATAAGCGTGGGCCGCAGGACGCGTAAGCAACAAGGCAACCTAGGCCGCACGTATTTTCGTTGTACAAAAAATGTTATGTTTTAGTGTATTTTGGTCTAGAAAAATACAGAGAAAAATATAATAAAAATACCATAATACTTAGAAAATAATATCGAATAATAATATAAAGTTAAAATTATTTTTTTAATATAAAAATATACAGACTATTAAATTTAAAATAATATGAATAATGATTCAGAAAAATATACTATTATATATATATATATGTGTGTTTTTTTATACTCTAAACTTTAATACCATCTAACTCTTTAAATCACATGCTTCCAAAATTTAATATTAGTGTGGTGTTAAATTAATTGAACATTTGAGGTGTCACATTTCTCCCCTCCTAAATAGAAGTTTGTCCTCAAACTTGTCGTACCTTGGTTTTCGAAGAGGTGTGGGTATTTGACCCGTATTTGATTTTTCGTTTCCCACGTAGCTTCTTCGACACGATGATTTTTCCTTAAAACTTTTACAAGAGGTATAGTCTTGTTTCGAAGAACCTGATCACGGCGATCGGGAATCTGCACTGGTTGTTCTTCATAAGAAAGATCCTCTTGAACTTCTAGGTCCTCATAATTAACAACATGCTCTGGATCTCGAAGATATCACCGAAGCATCGACACATGAAATACATTGTGGACATTGGATAGTTCTGGTGGCAGTGTAAGGCGATATGCCACAGGATCAATCCTTTCCAGTATCTCAAATGGCCCGATGTAACGTGGGTTTAACTTTCCTCGCTCCCCAAATCGGATAAGCCCTCTTATTGGTGAGATTTTTAGGAACACATGATCTCCTATTTGAAATTCTAAGCCTCGTCTCCGTGTATTCGCATAACTTTTCTGCCAACTTTGAGCAGTGCGAATTCGCTGTTGGATGAATTGAATTTTATCGCTCGTTATTTGCACGATCTCGGGGCTTAACAGTTTCCTATCTCAGACTTCCGTCCAACACAGAGGTGATCGACATCTCCTTCCATACAGTGCTTTGTATGGTGCTATTCCGATGCTTGCTTGGTAGCTATTGTTATAGGCGAACTCCACCAAAGGCAGGTGATCAAACCAATTACCTTTGAGGTCTAGCGCACACACACGTAACATATCTTTCACAATTTGGATTGTTCTTTCAGATTGCCCACCAGTTTGCAGGTGATAAGCAATGCTAAACCTCAATATAGTTCCCAAAGCCTCTTGCAATTTGTTCCAGAAGTGAGACACGAAATGGGGTCTCGGTCAGACACAATTGAAACTAGGGTACCATGCAATCGAATGATTTCTTTGATGTACAGAGTGGCGAGCTTAGTAAGGGAGTGCGTGATTTTGATTGGTAGAAAATGTGTCGACTTCGTCAATCGATCCACTATAACTCATATCGCATCATTCTTCGAGACTGACTATGGTAGCCCAACCACGAAGTCCATAGTAATGCGTTCCCATTTCCATTCAGGAATAGGGAGTGGTTGTAGTATTCCTGAGGGTCTCTGATGTTCTACTTTAATGCGCTGACAATGCAGGCATTTGGAGACATGGCTTGCTATGTCTCTTTTCATTCCTATCCACCAATAATGTTCTTTCAGATCGTGATACATCTTTGTATTGCCAGGGTGAGCTGCAAACCTCGAGCTATGAGCTTCTGCCAATATCTTTTTCTTAAGTTCTGGAATGTTAGGTACGCAAATTCAATTTCAAAATTTTAGCATCCCATTGCTTATCGTGAATTCTGGATTGGGCGTGCTTCTTTGCTCCTTGTACTTTTTCTTCAAAAGTTTATCTTCACATTGGTGTGCTCTAATTTCCTCAACCAACATGGGTTCCATGATTATGTTGGCGAGAAGTCCATTTATCTTGCAGGGGACGAAGGTACATGCCAAACTTCTGGTCATCTTTCGACTCAATGCGTCTGCTACCACGTTAGCTTTTCCTGGATGGTGATGGATCTCTACATCGTAGTCATTCATAAATTCTAGCCATCGTCGTTGCCTCATATTCAATTCTTTCTATGTAAACAGATATTTAAGACTCTTGTGATCTGTGTAAATCTCGCAAGTTGCACCGTAGAGATAATGACGCCAAATCTTGAGGGTGGAGATCATCGCAGTCAATTCTAGATCATGGGTTGGGTAGTTTCTCTTGTGAGTCCTTAGTTGGCTTGAGGCATAAGCAATGACTTTTCCGTTTTGCATAAGAACACAACCCAAACCATTATATGAGGCATCACTATAAATTATGAACCCATCTGTTCTAGCAGGAAATGTTAGTGTAGGAGCTGTCACAAGTTTGTTTTTTAACTCTTGGAAGCAACGTTCCTACTTGTCAGTCCATTCAAAGGGTGTGTTCTTCTGAGTTAGCTGGGTCAACGATGATGCTATCTTCAAGAAATCTTGCACGAAGCATCGGTAATAGCTGGCTAGACCCAACAAGCTTCAAATCTCGAACACGTTAGTAGGTCATGGCCAATCCACGATTGCTGTAACTTCTTGGGGGTCGACCGAGATGCCATCCTTGTTAATGGCGTGACCGACGAAGTGTACACTAGTGATCCAGAATTCACATTTTTTCAATTTGGCATAAAGTTTGTGATTACGTAGTGTTTGTAGAACTGTTCGCAAGTGGTGCTCGTGGTCTTCTAGTGACTTAGAGTATATGAGAATGTCGTCAATGAAGACGATGACGAACTCATCAAGATAGGGTTTGAACACTCGATTCATGAGGTCCATGAAGGCCGCTGGAGCATTTGTGAAGGCAGTCTTTTAGATGAGAAACTCATAGTGCCCGTAATGTATTCTGAAGGCAGTCTTTTTGATGCATTTCGTTTTGACTTTTAGCTGATGATTGCCAAAACGCAAGTCGATTTTGAGAATACTTGGGTGCCTTGAAGTTGATCAAACAAGTCATCAACTCGTGGTTGAGGGTATCAATTCTTGATGGTGACTTTGTTTAGCTCTCGGTAATCGATGCATGGCCTCATCGTGCCATCTTTTTTCTTGATGAACAGTACTGTAGCTCCCCATGGTGAGGTACTTGGTCTAATGAAGCCTTTGTCCAAGTGTTCCTGAAGTTGGGTTTTTAGTTTTTTCAATTCTGTCATTGACATACAATAAGGAGCTTTAGATATTGGTTGGGTACCAAGTTGAGTTTCAATAGTAAATTCAATCTCTCGATCAACTGGGGTACCAGGTAGGTCTTTAGGAAATACATCCAAGAATTCTCAAACCACAAGGATTGCATCAAGTGTGAGGGCCTTTTGTTGAGTATCGATCACATAACAGATACAACTATAACAACCCTTCCTTAGAAGTCGTTGGGCTGTCATGAAGGATATAACACATGGAGGGGTAGAAACTCTAGTTCCATCAAAGACAAGCTCGAGTTGGTTTAGTAACCAGGGGAAAACCTTTTTGGCTTTGTAGTCAATAAAGGCGTGGTTGGCAGCCAGCCAATCCATTCCTAAGATCACATCAAAGGTACTAATGCAAAGGGGAATCAAGTCTACATGTAAGGTTTCATCTTTTAAGGACATAGTACAAGATTTGTATACGTTTGTACCGAAGGTAGAATTACCAGAAAGAAAAGACATAGACAGTACATATCCTACGGGTTCGGGTGTTGATGTTAACTTGGAGGCAAAGTGTGGTACAACAAAAGAATAAGTGGAACCAGAGTCAAAGAGAACATGAGCTAAGTGACCACAGATAGAAAGTGTACCTGACACAACCTTCTCGGTAACTTCCGGGTTTCCAAGTACCAAGGCAAAAGCTCTTCATTGGCCTTTTTGGTCATTCCTCACTCCTCTAGGTATCGCGGTTTTAGGGCTGGTCTAGAGGGGCCTGCTATAGGATTGGTAAGCTTTGGACAATCTCTCAGTAAGTGGCCAACCTGACCGCATTTAAAGTAGGCTCCTGTGTCTCGATGGCATTGTCCCCAATGAGCCTTCCCACAAGTATGGCAATTTGGAATGGTGCCATCTTTGGGGTTAGTAAAACCCTGATTTCCTGAACTAGTTGAGCCTGTATTTACCTTCTTTGGGGGCGCAACACTAGATCTTCTATTGTCACTTTCCCAAAATCACTTCTTTTGACTTGTTTCTCTGGAGCGGGAGGCTTTAATCCCTTTTTCCGCGATGTATGCCCGATATACCACCTCCGTATAGGTTGGTAGTTTCAAAACTTCAAGCCTATCCTGGATTTCAGCATCCAATCCTGCTTCGAATTTCCTTGCTTTTCAAGCTTCGGTGGGGATGACATATGTCGCAAATCGATCTAGTTGTGTGTTGCTCTCATACTCAGCCACTGTTATGGTTCTTTGCTTTAGATGTATGAATTTCGATGCATTTTGTTCCCGTAGCGAATCTGGAAAGTATTTTTCGTAAAATACTTCCAAGAATCTTGCCCAAGTCGCGATTTCTTCTTTCTCCAGGGTAAGAAGCCACCATTCCTGTGCATCATCTATGAAGGTAAATGTGGCGAAGGTTACCTTCTGTCTTTCTATACAAGGTAGCACACGAAAAATCTTCTCCACGTCTTTCACCCAAGCTTCTGCTACCAGTGGGTTTGTACTGCTGGTAAATGTAGTGGGTTTCAAGTCCTGGAATTGTTTTATTATAATTGGTTCTTCTCGCCATTCAGGCATTCCATTATTCATGTTGGTTTGTAGGGCTCGTAGAAAATTGGTAACTGTTTTTTCCATGATTTGCTCCATTGGGTCGGCACCACTAACCGACGATCCGGTTCCATTTCCATCGTTAGCCATTACTATAGGGTGAAAAAGGTTAGTGGAATAGTCATTTTTTTTTTTTTTGGAACCAATTAGTACGTATTTAATCATTGCAATATTATATCTATGATTCACAAAGATACTATATTTACATGACACTTGTGTTACTTATGCAAAAGAAAAGATGTTAGTACAACATACTTACATTACAGTCCAGAGTTAGTGTCTAATCTGCTAATACAAAAACATAAGGATCAGACTAATCATGGTTAGCTCACAAAAATTTCCTAGTCGACATCTAAAATAGACCGCTAGGTAGACATAAGAACTGACTCTGAAAAATTGGGCCTTGAAATAACCCCACAAACTCACTCTGCATGAGGGACTCAAACTCCCAACCACTGTGTTCCATCCCAAATCAACGCCATACAATCTAGACTCAGATTTGCCATTCTCTACAACATAGGAAGACTTAGCCTAGAAATATTTATAAAGCAGTTTAATTGTGTTAGAAAAACTAAAGTGGGGTTTTTTTTTTAAATCAAAAACTATTGCTCTAATAACACCTTGTCACGACCCAAACCCAGTACCGAAAGGTTTTGCGTCGCAACAACACAATAAAAATAAAATAATTCTAAAATTTTTGTATTAGTAATAGTAGCGCAAGCGGATAAATTAAATAAATTAAAATAAAATAAATGGGTACCAAAAAGTTTATTAAAAAAAAAATAGTCATCTAGGCTTTATTTTATTACAAGAGTCCGATCAGAATTACAGATAGTAAATATAAAAATAAAAAAAATGTAATTTATTCCTGTGGGGAAAGTGGTTTGGAAATACTCTTTTGATCCACTGGGGCGCTCGAGATCCTCAGCTAACAACCTGAAAAGGAATAAACGCTCCAGTCGGGGGTGCCAGAATTAGCACTCCGACGGACAAGTTAGTCTCTACTCTCTAGATTACTTGTATTTTAAGTTAAGCGTACTGATTCTCACATACCTCTTTCTGGCTGACGTTCTTCTATTTATATCTTTTCTTTCTTGGGCCTTGGGGCTGGGCCCACTTTCGATTCGCCGTATAACTATTTATTCGGCTCCTTTTGCTGCAAACCGCTTTCCATTCGGCCCCCTACTCAACAGGCTATTTGGCCGAATAGGGCCGAATGCGATGTATATATTTCGACTCTCCTGGTCCAATTATACGGCCTATTTACGTCTTCCATTATTTGGCCCCACAATTGCCCCCCAAGCTCTCCACTAACGACAGTTAGCTGGAGTGTTTGGTTTCGAACTCGAAAAGTCAGAGCCGAAATTCGGCAGCTAACCTCATTCCAACGCTGATGTTAGAGCACACGCCTCTCGGTTATCATTTCAACTTCCCGCCCCTTCGTACACTTCTATTTATTGTGATTTAAAATCTTGTCGTCTTTTCAAACACATTTTTGGATGCTAGTTTTTGGACTGCCTTCCGACTCGTCTCTGCAACTTCCATTCATCTTTCACTGTCCTCTTCGTCTCTTGTAAGTTCTCTTCCTCTCTGCTTTGAATCTGTTTTCCTGGTTTGCCTTTAGTTTAGTAAGCTCCTATAGGATGACTGAAATGGCAAAGCATCTGAAATACCTCCTCTCCACGGACCGAATCTCTAGCTTTTGACGCCATTTTTCTATCCCTGATGACGTCCGTCTGTCGCTTGTGATAGACGACACCCTCGATATGGAGAGGGTTGATGAAAGCACAATCGTTTTCCCTCTTTCGTCAATTGCTGAGGGCAGAATCCGTTTCCCGCTTCACCCATTTCTTAGGGCTGTCCTTCGCCATTGGGGTCTAATCCCCTCCCAACCCAATGTCAACTTTTTTAGAATCGTAATGGGGACTATAAAACTAAACCGTCGCCATAGGATTAACCTCGGCATACTTGCTATTCGGCATTGTTATGCCTTGGCCAAGTCTTCTGGTCGGCATAGACGTTATTTCCTTAGGGCCAAGGACACTGACCATCAACTAGTGACTATACTTTCCAGCTCTGGGAAGCGAGTCGATGATGTTATGGTCGTTGTCCAACGTAACTGGGAATTCGGCGAAGGCGAGGATCGCCTTGATCCTGTTCCTAGACGGAGGGGCGAACTAGGTGGCCGTATAGCTTCTTGCGTTTATTTTTCTTATATTTATAAAGCTTCATTTTTGTGATCTCATGGTTTTGCTTGTGCAGGAAACGATTTGAAAAAAGTCCTGACTTCAACAGACGACGCCGTTCTTTCGGAAATCAAAGTCGCGCTCAAATATTTTAGCCGTACGAGTCTTCAGAAACAAGGGAGGGCAGCCCACGTTCTCCTTCGCTACGAGCCGACATATACAAACTTCTCAGCGGCAGAAAACATCCCAATTCTGAGGGGTGAAGAGTTTCTTACGGCTCATATTTTACCGACTTCAAAAACTTGCGGCAAGTTGGCTTCGAGGGGTCTGATTCGGAGCGGGCGGAAGTAGCTAACATCGCCGAGTCAGACCAATCCGAAGCCGAAGTAGACGCGGCTTTGAAGTTGGCCTTTGAGGAAGCCGGCCTCAATTTAGCCAACCCTCCGTCAACTTCGGGCCAAGGGGACCTTCCGTTTGTTAACATTTTTACTAGTTTAGAGGACCTTCCCAGCGCATACCCCGAAGATATGGCTGGGTTAAGCCTCACACAACTCGCCAAAAAGAAGAACGCAGAAAGAATGGCCACGCGGCGGAGAGCAAAGGCCATTCGATTTGAAGTGCCACCTGTCGCCGAAGCTCAACCCTCCCTGCCTGTTGTCGAGGAGGAAACGGCTCAAACCCGAAGCGCCGAGTCGGAGGCGGTTGTGCAAATCAATGAAGAGGTCGAGCGGACAGAGAAGCGTCCTGCCGAGGTTGAGGCCGGCTTTGAAGAAAACCGTGCTGACAAACGGCCGCGTTTAGAGGAGTCGGATGTGATTGTGCCTTTTGTCATTCAACCAAAGATAAAAAACACGCCGATCTCCTCTGACGCATCGGCTATTAAAGACCCAGCCGTGGCGTTGAGCATGGCTACGTCCGTCCCATTGCCGGCTGACAAGGCGGCTTTCTGGGCGGAGCCGAATCTGCTGGCAATATCATTAGCCGCTCAATCGGCTCTTCTAGTATATACCTTGACCTTGTCTTTCCCTTTTATGCAAATATTGTTTTGGTTTTAATTTCCTATTTTGCAGATGGTCGGAAGGATAGCCGAGATAGGCCGTCGCCAGCATGACGCCGTCGAACGACTTGGCCGTTTACAATCGTAAGTTGAGGGCCAGAGGAGCAAGGCTGAGTTCGAAGCGGCGAGGGCGAAGATGGAAGTCGCGAGGGTCGAGGCCGAGATGGAAAGGGCAAAAAATGCAGACTAGCTCAGATTGGCCACCAAGGAGAGGGCGAACGCGAGCGAAGCTGTGCTCAAGTTAGCCCAAGTGGCGATCGCTAAACTTGAGGACGACTTGAAAGAATCGAAGGCGGCGAAGGAAGTAGTCGACTCTGAGGCTTCCAAGGCGTATGAGGCTGGGCAGAGCGCTACCTTCGCAAACTACAAATTCGAGAATCGGGGATTCAAACACGCCTGGCTCAAAGCCCTTGCTGCTGCAAATGTGACATTGGCTACACCGATTCCATACGAGCAAGTGGATGTTGAGCCGCTGGAGTCTGACTCCGAGGATTGATTAGAGCGACCTTTTAGTTGTTTTTGTTTAAGATTTTGAATGTATTGTCGCAGTCTTTAGTTTAGTAGTTTTTATGTGTAAGGTGACTACAGTTTTTTGCTAGGCATTTCCATGCGAATTTGTAGCTTTTGTTTAGTAGTTTTCACATGTAAAATGGCTACAGTTTGTGCCCAATTTACTAATGAAAATTTCTTTTATGCCTTGCTATTATTTGTGCTTAATTTTGCTATTGATGAATGGTAATTTTTTTGCTGCTTTGGATAAAACATTCATGTACATTTGCCGATTAGATAACTAGGCAATTTAACAATTTATCCTCGTCGAACAGCCGATCAGATTAATGAATCTGCCCTTGCCCCAGTTAATGCATGAACTCCAAAAAGCCGAATACTATTATTTCATGGAGTGGCTGTGGCACAGATCGATCGGCATCGGGCTTAGAAATTTGACTGATTAGATTAATAAATCTGCCATTGCCCCAGCCAATGCATGAACTCCAAAAAGCCGAATATTATTAGTTCATAGAGTGGCTGTGGCACAGATCGATCGGCATCAGGCTTAGGTATTTGGCCGATTAGATTAATAAATCTGCCCTTGCCCTAACCAATGCATGAACTCCAAAAACCGAATATTATTAGTTCATGGAGTGGCTATGGCACAGATTGATCGGCATCAGGCTTAGGTATTTAGTCGATTAGATTAATAAATCTGCCCTTGCCCCAGCCAATGCATGAACTCCAAAAAGCCGAATATTATTAGTTCATGTAGTGGCTGTGGCACAGATCGATTGGCATCGGGCTTAGGTATTTGGCCCATTAGATTAATAAATCTGCCCTTGCCCCAGCCAATGCATGAACTCCAAAAAGCCGAATATTATTAGTTCATGGAGTGGTTGCGGTGCACGTCGATCGGCATCGGGCTTTTGGAGTTTAGCGTTAATGATATCGCCTCGGGGGCGCTGCATGCATTAGGAATAAATGGGGTGGGCTCTTCGCGCCAGTGATTCCACTTATTGTGTTCAGACTCAATTTAAAGCAGTTTGTTGCGCAAGGTTAGATAAGTGCGAATGTCAAATAGCCTGTTCTTCAACAGCAGAGGAGAAGAGCGAACATTGGCAGAGCTTGACAGTAAAATGAATCGCAATAGCGAGCCCACACGTACGGGAAGTAGGACGTCCAAGGAACGGGAAAAACGTCAGCCCCCAAGTCGTCGAAGCAGATCACCCCAAATGGAAAAATAGCAACGGGGAAGCTCCCCACGACCGCGACCGAGAAATGAGGCCGCGACCGTTGAGTTTTGCGGTTTTTGTGGGGAATAAACCGATGACGGAGGCGGATTCTATTGTCAACGACCCAGGTGTAGCAGTCGAGTTCGCTCGATAGATTTTTCCACCGGAGGTCAAGCAGTCGATGGTTGGTCGACAGGATTTCGAAGTATTTCGAGAGGGCATCCATGGAGCAGTGAGAAGACTGTACACCGCCTATGAAGTCGGCATGCATCTGCGCGTCGCGCGGTGGGATATGGAGAAGAAGGATGAACGGATTTGAAACTTGGAGGCTCGTGCGGAGAAGGCCGAGCGCGAGCTAAGGAAGGCCCAAACTACGAGCCGCGTGCGGCCGGACAATCCAACCCGGTCGTTGATGAAAGAGTGACCCAACGGCTATTAAGCCATGCGATTGCCGATCGAGATACGGCAAGTATGTTCGCAGTAGAGAATGCGAAGGCCGCGACCTATGAACAAGGCTTCCATGAAGGCCAGAAAGTTGGGATAGAGAAGACCAAGGAGAAGCTCGCAGAGGAGGTATGCCGATACGAGAATCGGGGCTTTAGGCATGGGTGGATTAAGGCTCTCCAAGCCTTAGAGGCACTCCAAGGAGCAGTAGTTGAGTCGGCGTCGCCATTTTATCAGCGTCATCACTTTCCTTTTGGTGCTTTCGAAATTGAGAAGAGCAATGACGAGGGTGATGCCGAATACAATCGAATATATATTGTAAACGCTCCAACACAGATTAGGCGTCAACTATGTATCTATTGGCTAATTTAATAAAATATTTTATTTTAAATGTTTGTGTTTCATTTTGAATGTTTACATGCTTAATTAAGCATCTCATTTCAAATGTTTGCATGTTTTTATTTGTTTATGTGGTTGCGCCGGCCCAACTTAATTAAGCATTTCATTTTGAATGTTTGCATGCTTTAATGTGCAAACGGTTTTTGCCGGCTCAACTTAACAAAGCATTCCACTTTGAATATTTGTATGCTTTAACCTTCGTCATGAAGGGCGCTCCGAATCCAGAGTCTTATTCGGCTCAAACATGTTATGCACAGATGGGGCTCCGAATTCAGAGGCTTTTTGTCGGCCAACCGTGATATCTACGATGGGTACTCTGAATCAAGAGTCTTATTCGGCCCATAAGTGTCATGCATGGCCAGGGCGCCGAATCTGGAGACGGCTTGGCCAATCGTGATATCCACGAACGGCGCTCCGAATCCAGAGGCATAATCGGCCCAAAGGTGTCATGCACCGATGATGCTCCGAATCCGGAGACTTAATTGGCCCATCGCTGTCATGCACCGATGGGGCTCCGAATCCGGAGACTTAATCGGCCCAAAGGTGTCATGCACCGATGGGGCTCCGAATGCGGAGACTTGTATTGGCCAATCGTGATATCCACGAAGGGCGCTCCAAATCCAGAGGCTTAATCGGCCCAAAGGTGTCATGCACCGATGGGGCTCCGAATCCGGAGACTTAATCGACCCAAAGATGTCATGCACCGATGGGGCTCCGAATCCGGAGACTTGTATTGGCCAATCGTGATATCCACGAACGGCGCTCCGAATCCGGAGGCTTAATCGGCCCAAAGGTGTCATGCACCGATGGGGCTCCGAATCCGGAGACTTGTATTGGTCAATCGTCATATCCACGAAGGGCGCTTTGAATCCGAAGGCTTAATCGGCCCAAAGGTGTCATGCACCAATGGGGCTCCGAATACGGAGACTTAATCGGCCCAAAGGTGTCATGCACCGATGGGGCTTCGAATCCGGAGACTTGTATTGGCCAATCGTGATATCCACAAAGGGCGCTCCGAATCCGGAGGCTTAATCGGCCCAAAGGTGTCATGCGCCGATGGGGCTCCGAATTCGAAGACTTAATCGGCCCAAAGGTGTCATGCACCGATGGAGCTCCGAATCCGAAGACTTGTATTGGCCAATCGTGATATCCACGAAGGGCACTCCGAATCCGGAGGCTTAATCGGCTCAAAGGTGTCATGTACCGATGGGGCTCAGAATCCAGAGACTTTTGAACTGAATTGTGCAATGAGGAAACGAGAAACTTTGCATTGCAAAAGTGAAATATGTACAAGTATCAAGCCCCATAAGTCGAGTCAGTGATAGAATTTACGTAAATGCATTGAATTCCAAGGCCGTGGCAGACTCCTCCCAGACATGTCATTGAGCCGATATGCCCCTACTCCCGCGACTGAGTCAATCTGATAAGGGCCGTCCCAGCTAGGTCCCAATTTTCCGTCGGCCGGATTCTTGGAAACTAGAAGCACTCTCTTGAAGACCAACTCTTCTGGTGTGTAGTGGCACAGTTGAACATGCTGATTATATGACTTAGCCAGCTGCTGCTGGTACCGTGCCATGGATGCAAGGGTGCGGTCTCTCCGTTCTTCAATCAGAATCAAGTCCAAAGCCAACATCATGTCGTTTCGGCCCAAATGAAAAACTGTTGATTTCAAAGCTAGGAAACCGATCTCTAAGAAGATGATTGCCTGTGTTCCGAAGCATAAAGCGAACGGCGTTTCCCCGGTGGACCGTCTCGGTGTTGTGTGATGAGCCCATAATACACTCGGTAGTTCTTCAACCCATCGACCTTTCACCTTCTCCAGCCTCTTTTTAATGCTGTCTAAAATGGTTTTATTGGAGGCTTCAGCTTGGCCATTACTTTGTGGATAAGCCGGGGTGGAGAAGTAGGGCCGAATACCATACTTGCTGCAAAGTTCTCGGTAAACTCCGCAATCAAATTGGGTGTCGTTGTCTGATATAAGTGCTCTAGGAATGCCAAACCGCGCTATGATATTTCTCCATACAAAATGCTTTACGTCGGTATCTCGGATGTGCGTTCGTACCTCCGCTTCTACCCATTTCGTGAAATAATCAGTCGCGACGATCAGAAATCGCTTGTTACCCGGAGCACGAGGCAGCGGTCCGACGATGTCAAGTCCCCATTGAGCGAACGGCCAAGGGCTAGTTATGGAGCTTAACTCTTTAGCAGGCAAGTGAGTCAGAGGAGAGAACTTCTGGCACTATTCGCACTTTTTCACGTAACATTCAACATCGGCTCTCATTGTCGGCCAGTAATACCCTTGTGTCACGGCTCGATGAGCCAAAGAGCACCCGCCAGAATGTGCGCCACAATTGCCTTCATGTATTTCAGTCAGAAGCTCTTCGACTTTGTCCGGATGCACGTATTCCAGATATGGACCAGAAAGGGATTTTTTATAAAGCTTTCCTTGCGGATCCAAATAGTATCGCAGAGCTTTGTTTCGCAACTTGTGCGCTGGAAGCTGTTCGAAAGACAGGAATGCAGCAATGGGGTCCATCCAACTCGGTCCTGACTCTATGACGTTGACCTGGACTTCCTCCGAAAGGCCAATGCTCGGCTCCGGGATGAAACCTACTTCGATGGTCCGTTTAATCTCTGAGTTAATGGCGGAGGCTAGGCAAGCCAAGGCATCTGCATGTGTGTTCTGATCACGTGTTATTTGATTCAATTCATGATGGTCAAATTTTACCAGCAAGGAGTTAGCCATTTTCATGTAAGCCGCCATACGGTCATTTTTGGCCGCGTAGTCCCCCTTTAGTTGATTGATCACCAGTTTTGAATCTCAAAATACAAGCAAAGGCCCAGCACCCAGAAGATCTGCATTCCGCAAACCGGTTAGAAGGGCTTCGTATTCGACCTAGTTATTTGATGCTTCGAAGCCGTGTTTGATGGCCTGCTCAATTATTGCGCTGTCGGAGGCCATGATTACTACTCTGGCTCCACTACCCCTGTAATAGCCCGACCCTCGTACATGATTCTGGTATCTTTTCAGGCCTCTATTCTGTACTTTCGAATGCTTATTATGAAATTCTATGTGAAAGTGCGTTGAATTACATGAAACTTAGAAATATGAATTCTTATCTGTTGATTTGGAGCATTATCTATTACAATTAAACTATTTGAATATGAAATTGGGTGCCTTAGAGGCTTAATTTTCAGAAATTGATTTGATATTTGGAATCTGCATAATTTTTAAGCTCTAATGAGATTTTCTGTGAAATTTCAATTTAGGATGCTTAAACAATTAAATTTTGTCTTATTATAAATATAAATATCTATCTTAAGTTTTGTGTCTTTGACTTACAATTATCTTTGTGTGCAACCAAAAGAGGAAAAAAACGGGGTGTTGGAGAGAAACTCTCCAAGTGAAGAAATTTAGGGAATTTTGTGAAGCTTGCTTAGATTGACCTCAAGGTATGGAAAATTTCTTGATCTAATCCCTCTCTCTTGATCTTGGTAGGGAATTCTTCCTTTGTTTTGAAAATTATGGTAGATGTGGGGATTTTATGAGATGATTTATGTTGACAAACCAAATTGAACCATGGAGGGAAATTTACACCTTGTTTCCTTGTTTGTTCCATGAGAGAATTCAATTATGTGTTTGAATTAGAAGCTTATTTATGTAAATTCAAACTAGTGGGAATTTTGGGAAGATTAATTGGTTTGAGTTTGGAATTTGAGAGATAGATGGCTTGTTGACACTTCTAATCTTGTTTAATTTGTCATGCTCAAGGTGGAATCCATGTTATGGTAATGTTAGGGTGGAATATTACATTAATCTAACCTTAGATTGCATGAAAAATGAAGTGTTGTTGCTAAATTTTGAGTTGGAATCGAATTGCCCCAAATCAGGACCACGTCCGCTCGAGCGGAGGTTATGGCCGCTCGAGCGGGAAAATGACCCTCTCAGCAGTTTTTCCAAAATTACTCAGTCCGCTTGAGCGGAGGAAGTTCCGCTCGAGCGCAAAAATCGACCTCTCAGCCTTTTTGGTAGAATTGTACAGTCCGCTCGAGCGGCCAAGGTAGCGCTCGAGCGGGGGACTTATTTTCAGACCAAAATGTGTTTGTTCAGTTTTACGTGCTTGACTTCCTGGTATTTTTAGAATATTTTTCTGATGATTTTAAAATGGTTATAATTCATATAAAGTATGATGACACAGAATAGTGCCTCAATGATTTACGAAGACTGAGAACTAATTTACAAGTTATGATCGTGTGCAGGGCACACTCCAGAAGGCACTAGCATGCCGTCACAACGCTGTGAGTAATAATACATTGAACGTACATTTATTTACCGTCAATTTCTGTTTGTAACATTCTATTTTCTGTTAGTTATGGTTTTGTAACATATGTACTGATTTAAACTCAATGGAAAGGAAATGTTAAAAAGATTTACGTACATATTTGTACGTTCTGGGCCGTAAGGCTGTTCTGGGCCAAAAGGCTGTTCTGGGCCGTAAGGCTGTTCTGAGCCGTAAGGCTGTCCTGGGCCGTAAGGCTGTTCTGGGCCAATAGGCTGTTCTGTTATAACTGTAATACCAGGCCTAAGGCCGTTCTGAAAGTAAAATAATCTGAAAGGGAAATAATCTCAGACTCATTGTTGGATTCCATATTTCTGTGAATGCACTGCTATACATTGTAATTAAAGTTGGTTATTAAACTGTTTAAGTATTATTACTCATTGAGCTTGTCTCACTCTGTTATTTTGTCTGTTTCTGTAGGAAATCAATTTGAAGATCAGTCCTAGCATCGATATCACTTAGCTTGTGTCAACCTAAGGACAGCCAGGCACTTGGAGAAGCCTTTGCATGTTAGGACAGTTTTGTTTGACACTGTCTTTTTGTACTAATGTTTCTTAGCCAAAGTGGGTTGTATATAACATTTTGTTGGATACCCAATCTCTGGGTTGGACTGTAAATGTATGTGACTTAATCTCAGATGCGTGTGTATTATATGTTTAATCCGGAATCGAGATCCTAGCATGTTGTAGTAGCTCAATGGAAGTGTCTGCATGTTATTTATTTTTATTAACGCTTCCGTCCAGGCCCCAAGGATTTTATATAACAGGGTAAATGTCTGTTTCTGATTGGGTCATGCCCAAAACTTTTAGGGGCGGGTTTAGGGCGTGACAGCCCCGTTGATTGGATGACCCGTCGCAATACAACTGCCAAATGTCCCCCACATAAATTCTCCAATTCGGCTTGGGTTGAGTTTGGCCGGTCTTGAAGTCGGCAACACCCCCCATGAATTCGGCTACAAAATCAGCAAGCACTTGCCCCTTAATTGAGGTTCTAGGTAGAAATTGAATATCGTACTGGCCGAGTTCGAGGGCCCATTTCGAAATGCGCTCTGATGCTTCTGCACTACGTAGTACTGATCAGAGGGGGTAATCTGTTAGTACCCCGATGCTATGCCCCTGGAAATAGTGCATCAATTTTCTTGCTGCCATAACTAGGGCTAGGATGAGTTTTTCCAGTGGAAGGCAGCGGGTTTCGGCATCAACCATTGCCTTTCTCACATAATACACTGGTCGCTACTCTCCAAGCTCTACCTTCAACAATACGGCGCTGACAGCCCGGTCGGAGACGGCCAGATATAAAATGAGTGGGTCGCCTGCGATGGCATCGTCAAAAGTGGTACAGACCGGAGATAAGCCTTCGGACCGTTAAAAGCGGCTTTGCACTCAGAGGTCCATTCAAAAGCTTTGCTCTGCTGTAGTGTTTGAAAGAATTGTCGGCAGCGGTCCGTGGAACGACTGATGAACCTGTTAAGTGCGGCAGCCATCCCCATCAACTTCTGAACCTCCTTGACCGAGTTCCAGGATTGTGGTGATTTGCCTCGGATTGGCTTCGATTCCTCAGCGGTTGACAATGTAACCCAAGAATTTGCCAGAGCCGATCCCAAAGGCACATTTGGAAGCGTTCAGCTTCATTCTATATATGCGTAGAATGCCGAATGTCTCTTCCAAATTGGCTAGATGAGTTTGCTCTTCTTTGGACTTTACCACCATATCATCAATGTAAACTTCCATAGTGTGGCCAAGTGTAGACACCCTATTTTTGACCGTCCTCAAGACTTGGACGTCACCGCATGAACACCTGGTGATTATCCATGTTTGTGTTTGTTTTGAGTTCCCGGAGGCCCCGGCTGCGCGCCGTGCCTCAGGATCTCTCAACCGGCTTATTCTGTGCTTGGTTTTGTACCAAGTACTTGTGTGTTTTTGCATTGAGGGTAGGGGAAGGCTTGTTAGCCATCCCTAAAGCCCACGGCTGCCCACACCTCCACGGCACTCCCTAGTGGCATCGGCACTCTTTTATCCAAATCCTTGGCCGGTCGGCACTATATGTTGCCGACCGGCAGTGTTTTGTGCCGGTGACTGTTTTGGCTGGCCGGTGTGACCCCTTGCACCCCCAGGGATGGTGCATCCCAGCTGTGACAGCTGGAATGCACTATAACCACTCCCCATGCCCGGGTTTGCACCCTTTGCACCCTTGAACCCCATAAACCTTCTAGAAGGTGAACCCTTGGCCAAGCTTCTTGGAGAAGCTTGGCCAGCTGTCTTAGCTTCCTTTGGAAGCCAAGACCCTCTTGCACCTCTTGAACCCCCCTCTCTTTGCTTAGCCATTAAGTTAAGAGCTTTATTTTGCCTATAGAAGCAAGGCTTCTCTCCCTTTGATGGGGTTAGCCACTTTAGACCTAAAAAACCAGAGCTTACACACATATCTCTGATATACATCCATATATATCTATACTTCTATATCTATCATCCTTGTGTGTGTGTTTTAGGCCCAAAAAGTGTGGTTTTACCTCATTTTTGCACCTTTACACACACTACTACACCTTAATCCGAGATTAGGAGGCTTGGAGGTTTGTTTGCTGTGATCTTGGACTGGTTTTGATCAATCAAAGAGGGCTGGACCTTTTGTTCTTCAAAGGATCTTCAAGGGTAAGAACATTACTTTAGATTCCCCATTTTTGCAACAACTTTCTACCCCTTTTGCTTTGTGTTTTTGGATTTGTGTTTAACATAAAAAAGGCTTGTTTTTCCTTGCTCAAGAACTTTCATTAAGGTCACTTTTGTATTTGAGTGAAGCCTCACTCTTTTAGGCCTTATTTGGCCATTTTTGGTGCCTTTTCCTAAGGCCTCCTTTACTTGGTGTGTTTGGTCTTCTCACCACTGAAAACTAGTGGGTTTTCAGTGGTGAGGAAGATGGTTTCAAGTCTCATATAGGGGAGAGACACCCCTCTCCCCCTTCTCCTTTGCTTGCCTTTGTATTTGACCTAAAAGATAACATGTGTGCATGCTTGCATTTGGCTTTATTTCAGTTTTTTTTTTGAGTGTTTTGGAGCATGTTTAACCTCTGTTTTGGGTCGGATTTGTGGCCTCTAGCATGCCTCTCATACTTGCTTTGAAATGCTCTTTTATGCCTAAAAGCATGTCATGCATTTAGGCCATGTTCCTTGCATACCTTAGCTTGGTTCCATGAGGGTATTAGCATCATATTACCATGTATAAGGGTTGTGAGCCACTGATTTTGCCATGTTTGGTGTGCTTGGCATGGCTACTTTGCATTATGGCTTGTTAGCTTTGAGTATGTGATCCATGGACATGCGTTGGTTATGTTACTTGAGTGACTTGGAGTCATTTAACATGCATGTTTTAGCTCTTGTATCATGCTCGTGTGTCCCCATTTACCATCTTATTCATGCTTTAAATTGTTGGCCTCTTATGCTTTAAAGAGGGTCTTATGCATGCTTGTATGTTTAGAGCTTTTGGGATGCCATGTGTGTGAGTTTTGGGTGTGTTTTGCATACCAAAAATCTGTTTTTCTTGTCCAAAATAGACCATGAGTGGTCATGTTTGTAGGCAATAGAATGCTCCACTTTGTGCCTTAGCCTTAGGCCTTTTGGCTTGCATGTTTGCATGAATATTTGTCCACCTTTTCAGTCCATTTTCGCCACTGTTTTGGGGAAATTTGAGGTCTCCCCTATTATGGTCTAGTCCACCATTGCATGCTTGCCTTATGCTCGTTACATGTTTGGTTCATTAAGTGTTGTAGCATGACGACCCTATGCTTGATTTACCCTTGTTTGCATTGTATTTGCACTTTGCATGTTGCATTACATTTGGCATGATTGCATGTTAGTATTAGGTTGCATTGTAGAGCCATGTTTGCATAACATGCATTTCATCACTTGGTTTGGGGTGTCAAACCAAGTATGGGAGGTGAGGGGGTGTTTGTACCTTAAGTGACAAAACACACCTCAATTCCCATGTCATTAGGGCCCTTGATATTAACATGATAGGGACTTAATTCTCATGTTTGTGTTGCATGCATTTTTACATCAAAGTGCAACCTTGGTCCTTTAGACTATCATGCACCAAGGTGCACAATTGATAGCCCTAGAACCAAGAGCCATGTTTCCTTGAGTCCCATTCATGATAGGAAGCATTGGCCATGCATAAATACGCTCAAAAATCCAATACCATGCACTGCTGCCTGCTGCTGCTGTCAAACTGTCTTCTGCAGGAATTTTGTGCCGACCGGCAGGAAAGAGTGCCGACCGGCACTGTATCTCTGGCCGATAGACCATTTTGCAGCCGGTGACCACCACAAGCAGCCGGTAGCAGTTTCCTCCAGCCGGTGGCACTCAGAAGGACACAAGGAAGGTTTCCTGGGACTTTGGTATTTTTTGGAGAGATGGGGCAGTAAAAACAGAGGTGGCAGTGGCACGGTGTAGGCTTTCCTGGGCAAGTCGCAACGAGCATGCATCATTCGCGCATCCCGAGGCAGGGCTGAGGCCCCCTTTCTTTTATTTACTTGATTTAATTTTAGTAATTAGAATTTTGTAATAATTTATTCATTCATTCTTTGGACTGTATTATTCTTTCGGTCCCTCCGAGTGAGGGCATAATTGTAATAAGTGTGGGTGAGTGTGATGTATGTCTTCCAACCCCACGTCTTTCTTCTCTTTTATTTACCTGCTTATGATGGTAGATTAGGGCACATCTAAATTAGCATACCTTATGCAATGCATGTGTGCATTCATGCATTTGTTTACATGCACCGGGCTCGGTACATCATACAAACTGCATTGCAATTTTCAATTACAAATTGAATATGTGCTACTCGCGCATTTCACATGCCATGTTTAGGGTTAGCCGAGCCTACTCTAGATTGCATCTATGCCTGTGTTGCATTAGCCACTTAACATGAACTAGGTCATGCATGCTTGCTAACTAGTTCCTTGTTTTGGCACGGAGTACGATGTAAGTTTTTACGCTTTAGCATATCGCATGCGTGTGAATGTTTGCCATGACAGTATGATTTCCATGCGGCTAAATGCTTATGTGTTATAACTGCTTGAATGCCTGTGGGTGAAGGTTGGATTGCCTAAGTTGGAACAACTCGTTGAAATCCGTATTTTAGCCTACTTGCGAGTAGCAAAAACCAATACGTTTTTTGAGACAAAACGGATATGCAATGATTATTTCCGAATTAGGCAATCTAGTCTATACTTTTGTGTTGTGCGCATCACATAGTAATTCTAGGTTAATAATCGGTATAAGAACGCATAAAGTTTTCAAAATCGGATATCACGGTTAGTAGAGGCCGGTCTTCGGACCGGGCGAAAGGGGGTGCTCATAGCTGACCTTCCCCGATCGTACCCAAGCTCCCGAGCCGAGACATTTGGTGATGACGGACACGTGGCCTTCGGCACCGAGTCAGGGTTTCCTAAATTCCCCATTTTAAAATATTTAGGTGGCGACTCTGTAATCTGGCAAAGCAGTCCATGTTTGGCACTACTTTTCAAAAAAATCTTTTTTTTTTCTCTCAAAACGATTTGCCAGAGTTGGACTCTTTGGTTCAGATTATGAACCACCATCCAAACCAAACGGAAGAGTCCGAGCTGTAGCGCGGTCCCTCGCGGGGCGTGGTTACACCAAGTTGCTCCTTGAACATAGTAGTGACTAACCTTTAGTAAGTTGCCCTGCATTCTTCAGCCCAAAAGGCATAACCTTATAGCAATAGGCTCCTCTTGGGGTGAGGAATGCAGTTTTGTCTTGGTCCTCCGGATGCATAGCAATTTGATGGTAGCCTCTGTAGGCATCAAGGAAGCTCATACGTTGATGACATGCTGTAGCATCCACAAGCTGGTCTATTCTGGGTAAGGGAAAACAATCCTTGGGGCAAGCTTTGTTTAGGTCGGTGAAATCAACGCAGACACGCCAAGTCCCATTCTTTTTCTTCACAACCACAGTATTCGAGAGCCATGTGGGGTAGGTCACTTCCCTGATAGCTCCGACATCAAGCAACCGGTCAACCTCTTCAACAACGGCGGCGGTGTGCTCTGTAGCTGGCCGTCGACTTTTTTGAATAATCGGCTTGCATTTAGGGTCAACATTTAAACGGTGTTGCGAAACTGACGAATCCACACCCGGCATCTCATATGGAGTCCACAGAAACACATTAAGGTTGCCGACTAGGAAGGAAATTAGCTGCTGCCTGTCGGCTTAATTCAGGGAGACACCGACCATGAAGAACCTGTCTGGGTTGCCATCAATCTCAACTCGATCTAGGGCTTCCGTGGCCTTTTCACTTGGGAGTCGCCCAACATCATCGAGACTCTCTCTATCCGGCACCTCAATAGAATTCACTTACAACTCTTTTGGCGTCTTTCCAGCAAGGAGATAACATGCTTGTGCCGATTTCTAGGAGCCACGAATTTGCTCAATGTCGCGTTCTATCGGGAAGCGTAGCAGCTGATGATAGGTGCTTGGCACAGCCTGCATAGTATGCAACCAAGTTCGCCCCATGATGAGATTATACGGCGATGGCAGCTTAACGACCAAGAATTCCACATCCGCTGTTCGGGAGCCTGCTCGAACGGGTAGTGTGATCTTCCCTAATGGGTATTTTGGATTCGCGTTGAAGCCGAATAATGGGTAAGGAGCTAGAGAAAGATCCGATTCGGAGAAACTGAGTTTGGTGAATGTCTTGTAATACATAACTTCCGATGTGCTCCTCGGGTCAATGAGTACGCGCTCAACGGTGAATCGGTTTACGCGTAACTCGATTACCAAGGGATCGATGTGTGGAAGTGTCACTCCGGCCAAATCTGAATCATCGAAAGCAATGCTCGCAGCTTCATGGGGCCGTTTAGCTGGAGTGAGTTGATTTTGAAGGTCGGGATTCGACTGAATCGTATGCACCGCGGATGGCATTGGCATGCTGTAAATCATGTGGATCACGCTGAGTGGAGGTGAATCCTGTCGTAAGGCTATTGCTTTGGTTGGGTTGCCTTTTCGAACGTACTGTTGTAGCCAACAATCTTGTACCAATTCCTCCAAGTGATCCTTCAATGCATAACAGCTCTCAGTATCATGGTCGTGATCCTTGTGATACTCGCACCGCCTATCCCGTCTTCTCGTTTCGGGAGGTCCCACAATTTTCGACGGCCATTTGAAGAATGGAAGGTGTTGGACTTTGGACATAACCGTGCTGATCAGCTCTGACAACTCCGTTTATTTCTTGTCTATGCGCCTTGTGTGCCTACCATCGACTTGCAGTTGTTCATTTGCTCAATGGGGGCATTGGTCACTTGATCGGCGAGAATCCCGTTTCCTATCTCATTTAGCCCGATGCCGTGGTTCGGGGCTCTGAGGTGGTACATAATTTAACGGCTGAGCAATTTCAGAAGGGGCCGGCTTGTTGGCCACGTTTTCGGCTTTAACCCGCAAGGCGTCATCTTCCACTTTGCAGTATTCCTCAACTTTCTTCATCAACGCCCAGACTGTTTTAGGGGGTCTTCGAGTTAAGGAGCTGCGGAGAGCACTGTCAGGATGTAAACCCATTTTAAAGGCGGTAATGGCCATGGATTCGTTGCAAGCGTCATCAACAAGATTAAAGCACTCCCAATAGCACGCCGACTACGCTCTTAGTGTTTCTCCTGGCTGGATTTGCATTGCCCAGAGAGAGTCGGCTTGTTTTGGTTGGACCTCGTTGGTGATGAATCTTGCCCTGAAGGATTTTTGTAATTGATGGAAACTCTTAATCGATGCCGGCTCCAACTTATAATACCATCCGACTGCTAACGATCCCAAACTGCTCGGAAATATTCTGCACATGAGGGCTTCGTCGTCTGCATGCAACGTCATGGCTTGCTTATAGTGACAGATATGATCCATGGGATCCGATTTCCGGTCGTACAAGGTGAAAGACGGGGCTTTGAACTTCTTGGGTAATACTGCTTTTGCGATCCGTCACACAAAGGGATCGTGCTGGTCCTCTTCGTCTGAACCATTTCGTCTTCGCTTACGCCTTATACGTGGACTCTCTTCAGAGGAACTGGTAGTTTCAGGTCGTCCCTTCTTCTTGGGCTCCGGGGATAATGAGTCAGAGTCGCTGTCAGTGTCTTGTTGTCAGGCTCGAGGTCGTCAACCACCTGCCCTCAGAGGTCGTTCCGGATCTTGGCGTACAGCTTGTTTGGACTTCACCACTTCCAAGGCCAAATCCTGATGGAGACGTTCGTTCTCAGCGATCATGTTCTCCAACCTCTGTTCGTTTTGCTTTGCTTGTTCCATGATCGCTTGCATTGTCTCATGCGCTAAAGTCGAGGGTGAGTCGAAGTTCAAGGCGCGTCTTGCGGTGATAGTCTCCGGTCCAAGCATGTTTGTTGGAGTGAGGTCATTTCTCTGTGTGGTTTCGTCAGTGACTATCGGAGGATCTTCCGTTACGCTCGCCTTGGATGTAGTTGAGTATTCCCACAGACGGCACCAATTGTGGGGAAGATGGTTTGGAAATACTCTTTTGATCCACTGGGGCGCTCGAGATCCTCAGCTAACAACCTGAAAAGGAATAAACGCTCCGGTCGGGGGTGCCGGAATTAGCACTCCGACGGACAAGTTAGTCTCTACTCTCTAGATTACTTCTATTTTAAGTTAAGTGTACTGATTCTCACATACATCTTTCTGGCTGACGTTCTTCTATTTATATCTTTTCTTTCCTGGGCCTCGGTGCTGGGCCCACTTTCGATTCGCCGTATAACTATTTATTCGGCTCCTTTTGCTGCAAACCACTTTCCATTCGGCCCCCTACTCAACCGGCTATTTGGCCGAATAGGGCCAAATGCGATGTATATATTTCGACTCTCCTGGTCTCATTATTCGGCCTATTTACGTCTTCCATTATTCGGCCCCCATAATTCCCAATCTTAATCCTGCTAAATCTCCTCACCTGAAAGGGATAACAACTATAAGTACACAGCAGAGTGAGAAATATTATACCAAGAATATAGGGGGCACAAAATAACCATGGATAGTTATTTAAACTAAAATATTTAAAATAACTTAGTCTGAACAAATAATCATTTAAGTGGCAAAACTAAGATTATATAAATAACTAACCATAACTACGGTATAGAACAGAACAGAATAGAACAGAGGTCATTGGAGTGACAAACAGAACAGAGGTCAATGGATCCATGACAAACAGAGGACCACCAAGTGGCCAAACAGAGACCAATGGTTATTTAAGTCCCCCAAGGCATGGGACTCTCGTGGTGGTACTTATAAAACATAATTGTTTATAAAATCATTATCTAATAATTTTTAAAATTTAAACAAACATATCTATGGGTTTCAATTTAAGCAAATAAAGTTTAGAAAATAATTAACGTAATTGAAATATTAATATAATTTATAAAACACAAATTGCGTAAAATAAATTATGGTAACTCAAAATATACGTAAAATGTATTATGGTGACTCAAGGTATAATATAACTCACTTTAATGTTAATTCCAACTTTTACCTTTCGTTCACTGTGACCCACTAAATACTCCAAACTAAACTCAAAATTTTATAGAAAAACAACTTAGAGAGCAGAGAGAGAATAAGAGGGGAAATGATGATGAGATTGGCATCTATATGCATCTATATATATATAGGGGATAAGCGTGGGCCGCAGGATGCATACGCAGCAAGGCAACATGGCTCGCGCGTATTTACGTTGTACAAAAAATATTATGTTTCAGTGTATTTTGGTTTAGGAAAAATGTAGAGAAAAATATAATAAAAATACTATAATACTCAGAAAATAATATTGAATAATAATATGAAGTGAAAATTATTTTTTTTTGAAATAATTTTTTTAATATAAAAATATACAGACTATTAAATTTAAAATAATGTGAATAATTATTCAGAAAAATATACTATTATATATATTATTATATATGTTTTTTGTACTCTAAACTTTAATACCATCTAACTCTTTAAAAACAGATGCTTCCAAAATTTAATATTAACGTGGTGTTAAATTAATTGAATATTTGGGGTGTCACAAGCTTGAATCCTTCATCTAAATTGAGAAACCTTTCTTAATCAACTAACCCATGCTCAAAATATTGCTCTTCATGTCAGGCGCATAATAAACATTGGAGATAAATTAATATTCTCCATTGCTTAATTTATCGTCAATCTTTCCTTTGCCTGTACGGGTCGCCTTATGGAATTTCCAAAGGTAACACTTCCTTTGTAATTTTCATGTAGTTGTGCGAACAACTCGTTTCTTCTACTCATATGGTTGCTTCCTCCAAAGTCAAGATACCATAAGCTATCTTCTTGTGCATCTTTGTCTTTGTATGCAAGCAAACTGGTGGATCATATGTCCCCTTTTTTGATAAAATAGACTTTCTTTTCTTCAATGTTGGTATTTCAATTTCAATAGTCCTTTGTGGAGTGTCCAAAAATTTCACATATTTGGCACTGTACTTGAGATATTCCAGATTGTTGATTTGGTCGGGTGAATCTTCCTTTTCCTCAACCTCTTTGGGAGTTCTGCCAAGATCCTCTTCCATTGTGTTGGCGTTGGTGTTGATTATTTTGCTGAAATCTTCCTCGTCCACGACTTGGTTGAAATTGGCCTCGGTTAGATGTTTCTATTTAAAATTCAGCTTTGTCTGGGGAACTTGCTCGAGTGGCTTCTCTCCATCTCCATCTCGTCTTGGTAATTTTTGTTCATAGGCTTGCAGGGAACTCACGAGCTCTTCGACTGATAATTCTTCCAAGTCTTTCGATTCTTCAATGGCGACAACAACTTAGTCAAGTTTTATGTCTAGGAACCTCAATATTTTCTCCATGACACGAACATCAGTAAGTGTCTCTCCATTCTCTCCATTCCATCTAAGTTGATTTACAATTACCATAAGTCTAGTATGGTAATCAGAAGTCAACTCAATGGGCTTCATTTGAATTAATTCAAACTCATCTCGTAGAGTTTGAAGTCGATTTTTCTTGACCTTTTCTACACCTTGAGAGGTTTGGCGGAGGAGATTCCAAATTTCTTTTGTTGTTTTGCTCCTGCAATGATCTCGAACGTTGATTTGTCCAATCCTCCATGGATCACTTATATTGCGATGTTATCCTTTTTCCTTAAATTTTTAAGGAGGGTCTTCTCGGCAATTGTCAGATTGTCTTCTACTTCTTTTGACAGAGGCGTTGTATAGCCTTCATCTACAACTCATATACTCCTTTGGCTCCTAAAATGGCTTTCATTCTGATGCACCAATTGTCATAGTTTTCTTTGGTCAATCTCGGAATTAAGGAATCTAAATTTGAATTCACCATGGTGCTTCTTTATTCTTTAATTGGAATTTGAAATTTTTTGAAAATGAATTGGATTGTTGTGATTGGACTCAGAATGGTTGAGATTTAGACAAAATAACTTTAAGGGTTCAAATCCGTTGCGAAATGTGTGCTGCGAAGTACCGCATAAATTTCGTGGATTTTGTGCATCAGACTAACATCAGTGGCTCATTCGGAGCGGGCTTGAACGGCGGCTCAGCTTCAGCTGGCTGTTGATGACATCACTTCTTTCACGCGTCTTCTTCCTCTAGAGCAAAAGGGACACGTGGGGTACGTGACTGTGCGTGATCACGACATTAATCGACGTGTGGGGCATGTGCAGGCTCTCTGGAGCTTTGTTTTTTACGTGGTTTTTTTCCTGTATGATCGTCTTGATGAGCCTTGTACGCTAGTATGATCAAAAGTTGATTTTGACAACTTTGGCTTCTAGGAAATTTTGAAAATTACTCTATTCTTCTTCTCTTTTGCAGAAATTCTGCAATTTTAGGTCACCTTAGCTCTGATGGCTCTGAATTTTGCTTCTCTAGATCGTCCTGACTCTGATACCATTGATAGAAATTATAACAATTTCTTTTTGAAACTCTGATACCACTAATGGAAAATTAAATTCCACTGATAAGATGTTTGGAAATGGAATCCTAATGATGTATTTTGAGAATGAAAGAACAAACACTAATTTTATTTTTGAATTTATGGATACATGTAGTATCTCTTATTTCTTACAAATTGAATATATACAATACAACAACATAAATGGTCTCTTTATAGTGCAAAAACTCAAGTGTAATTCCCTATTGGTTGTGAGCTGTAACAAGCTCAATTTCCATGTTTTTCATATTTGCTTCATGGTGAAGCTTTTGACGGTCAACAACGGATGGCTTCCATGAAGCTTCTCCTACATTCTTCAATCTTCACTCATCTTTTTCAATTCTTCTTCTTTCTTCTTTAGACTTCTAGATCTTTGTTGTTGAGTTGGGTTTGTATTTTCCAACAATAACCAGAGTCCATTAGAAGCCCATATATCATAAAGCAAAATTTATAAAAATAGTAAAAACCCACACATTTAGTCCATGTTAGTTTTCCCCCATAGGGGATGATGGGGTTGGATTAGTAAAACTCAGCATAAATTGTATTTGATAAATAAAATAAATTTCCCAGAAGGAATGATGGGATTAGCATTTTGATCAGTTGTATTATAAATCTTACCATGGAATTAGGAGTTTATGGATTAGTTTGTCCCCACTTTATAAAACAACAATGCCATATTATATATAATGAGAGGATTTATATAATTTTATAGGTTTAATATCTACCCACTAAATCATAACAAACATAACAAACAAAAAAACAAACACAAATTCCAATAATCTTAGATTCCCAGTCAACTTAATCTCCAATATGATATCACCATAATTATATTAGTAATCTTATCACTCAATCATATGATGATATTGATAATTCCCAATCAACCAAATCCTGATGTCAAACATGAGCTTTAGAGTATTCATATACCATTGCATAGCCTACATTTAATAAAACAAAACAAATCCCTAATAGCTATATCTTAAACATTAGTTTTCAAAATTTTCAATTGAGGAAAACAATAATACAAGTGTGTGGAATATAAAAATGAAACCATTTTTCACCAATTAAAATCCAAGTCTAACCAAAATAAAAAAAAGAGAGCAAAAAATACAAAAGACACCCCCACCTGAAATAAGGAAAAACCCAAGTCGTAAACCGTGTCAATTGAAACATGCATATACACAAACATATTCAAACACAATAAAGACACTCTGTGGGAGCCGAATAATTGACAAAGGCAGAAGGCGCGCAATACAGGGCTGACAATAATCGGCTGTATCCGAATACAATATTTGGGCCGAATAAGTGTGTACCATTGGAGCCGAATAATATAAAGGATAATGATCAAAAAGTAGGCCCTGGCCTCGACTGAAACATGTATAAATACAGGAGCAACATATTTAGTAGGTATGTAAGAATCACTCCACTGAACTTAAACAAGGAGCTATCTTGAGTGTCTGAACTAACTTGTCCGTCGGAGTGCTAATCCCGGCACCCCCGACCGGAGAGTGTATCTTTTCAGGTGACTAGTTGAGGATCACCAGCGTCTCCCAAGATCTGAAGAGTATTTCCAAACCACATCTCCACAATTGGCGCCGTCTGTGGGAATACTCAAATACATCCATGGCAGGCGTGACTAAAGATCCTCCGGTAGCCATTGACGGACCGCACAGGGAGATGACCTCACTCCAGCAAATATGCTCGGGAAAGAAACATCGCTGCAAGACGCGCCTTGAACTTCGATTCACCAACGACTTCAGCGCAAGAGACAATGCAGGCGATCATGGAACAAGCAAAGCAGAATGAACAGAGGCTGGAGAACGTGATCGCTGAAATGAACGTCTCCGTCAAGATTTGGCCCTCGAAGTCACAAAATCGAGAGAAGCCATGCGCCAAGATCCCGAACGACCTCCGAGGGCCGGTGGACAACGACCTCGAGCCCGACCAAGGATACCAATAGCGACTCCAACTCATTATCCACGGAGCTCACCAAGAAGGGACGATCCAAAACTTCCAGCTCCTCCGAAAAGAGTCTACATACAAGGAACAAGCGCAGGAGGAGCAGTTCAGACGAAGATGACCAGCACGATCCTTTTGTCCGACGGATTGCAAGGGCGGCCTTGCCCAAGAAGTTCAAAGCTCCGTCATTCACTCTTTACGATGGAAAGTCAGACCCCACTGATCATATCCGTCATTACAAGCAGGCCATGACATTGCATGCAGACAACGAAGCCCTCATGTGCCGAATATTCCCCAGCAACCTGGGGTCATTAGCTGTCAGGTGGTATTATAAGCTGGAGCCGGCCTCCATCAAAAGCTTCCATCAATTACAGAAATCCTTCAGGGCCAGGTTCATCACCAACGAGGTACAACCGAAACAGGCCGACTCTCTCTGGGCTATGCAGATTCAGTCAGGAGAAACGCTCAGAGCGTACTCGGCGCGATATTGGGAGTGCTTCAACCTCGTCGACGACGCTTGTAACGACTTCATGGCCATCACCGCCTTCAAAATGGGACTACATCCTGATAGTCCTCTTCGCAGTTCTCTGACCAAAAGACCCCCCAAAACGGTCTGGGCGTTAATGAAGAAAGTTGAGGAGTATTGCAAAGTGGAAGACGATGCCTTGAGAATAAAGGCCGGCCAAATGTCCAACAAAACGGCCCCCCCTGAAATTGCCCAACCAATAAGTTTTGTGCCACCTCCTAGCCCAGAGCCTCGGCAGCGCACTAAACGAGATAAAAGGCGGAATACTCGCCGATTAAGCGATCAATGTCCCCACCGGACGAATGCAACTGCAAGTCGACAGCAGACATTCGAGACGTGCCGACAAAAGTACACAGAGTTGTCAGAACCAATCGCTGCAATAATGACCAAAGTCCAACACCTTCCATTCTTCAAATGCCGTCAAAGATGGTGGGGCCGCCCGACACGCGAAGAAGGGATCGGCGGTGCGAATATCACAAAGATCACGGCCACGAAACAGAGAGTTGCTACGCATTAAAAGACCACCTGGAAGAACTGGTGCAAGACGGCCGACTGCAACAGCAAGTGAGACAGGGAAAGCCAACCAAGGCACTAGCCTTGAGGCGGGACTCTCCTCCACTTGGCGTGATCCATGTAATCTATAGCCTGCCTGCACCCCCAACCGTGCACACAATTCAATCGCATCCAATCCCCCAGGAGCAACGTATTCCGACTGAATGGCCCAAAGAAGCTCCGACAATTGCTTTCAATGACTCCGACCATAGTGGCACAACAGCTTCCCACATTGATCCGTTGGTCATTAGATTACGCATAAACTGGTTCACCATTGAACGAATTCTCATAGACCCAGGGAGTACTTCAGAGGTTATGTATTACCAAACTTTTATCAAACTCTGCCTCAACGAGTCAGATCTGTGTCCGGCGCCTCATCCATTGTTCGGCTTTAATATGAATCCCGAATACCCGTTAGGGAAGATCATACTACCTGTCTGAGCGGGCTCCAGAACGGTCGAAGTAGAATTCCTGGTTGTAAAGCTCCCTTTGCCATATAATGTCATCATGGGGCGAACCTGGATACATATTATGAAGGCCGTTCCAAGCACTTATCATCAGCTCGTGCGCTTCCTGACAGCCCGTGGCATTGAAGAGATCCGTGGCTCCCCCCAATCGGCATAAGCAGCGATTTTATGAAAACCATATCGCTGACCCGATCTGTGGGCTTTGATACTTGTATATATTTCACTACTGCAATGCAAACCATCTTTCTTTGTCGTTCAATTCATTTCACAAACCCCATTATGCCGCTCGTCATGATGACGATTCGGAGCCCCCTTTGGAGCATGACACCTTCGGGACGATTCAGTCTCCGGATTCGGAGCCCCGTTTGGTGCATGACACCTTAGGACCGATTAAGACTCCGGATTCGGAGCGCCCTTCGTGGATATCACGATTGGCCACATTAAGTCTCCGGATTCGGAGCCCCCTTTGGGCATGACACCTTAGGGCCGATTAAGACTCCGGATTCGGAGCGCCCTTCGTGGATATCACGATTGGCCACATTAAGTCTCCGGATTCGGAGCCCCCTTTGGTGCATGACACCTTAGGGCCGATTAAGTCTCCGGATTCAGAGCGCCCTTCGTGATATCACGATTGGCCACATTAAGTCTCCGGATTCGGAGCCCCCTTTGGTGCATGACACCTTAGGGCCGATTAAGTTTCTGGATTCGGAGCCCCCTTTGGTGCATGACACCTTAGGGCCGATTAAGACTCCAGATTCGGAGCGCCCTTCGTGGATGTCATGATTGGCCACATTAAGTCTCCGGATTCGGAGCCCCCTTTGGTGCATGACACCTTAGGGCCGATTAAGACTCCGGATTCGGAGCGCACCCTTCGTGGATATCACGATTGGCCACTTAAGTCTCCGGATTCGGAGCCCCTTTGGTGCATGACACCTTAGGGCCGATTAAGTCTCCGGATTCAGAGCGCCCTTCGTGGATATCACGATTGGCCACATTAAGTCTCCGGATTCGGAGCCCCCTTTGGTGCATGACACCTTAGGGCCGATTAAGTTTCTGGATTCGGAGCCCCCTTTGGTGCATGACACCTTAGGGCCGATTAAGACTCCAGATTCGGAGCGCCCTTCGTGGATGTCATGATTGGCCACATTAAGTCTCCGGATTCGGAGCCCCCTTTGGTGCATGACACCTTAGGGCCGATTAAGACTCCGGATTCGGAGCGCCCTTCGTGGATATCACGATTGGCCACATTAAGTCTCCGGATTCAGAGCCCCCTTTGGTGCATGATACCTTAGGGCCGATTAAGACTCCGGATTCGGAGCGCCCTTCGTGGATATCACGATTGGCCACATTAAGTCTCCGGATTCGGAGCCCCCTCTGGTGCATGACACCTTAGGGACGATTAAGACTCCGGATTCGGAGCGCCCTTCGTGGATATCACGATTGGCACCATTAAGTCTCTGGATTCGGAGCCCCCTTTGGTGCATGACACCTAAGGGCCGATTAAGTCTCCGGATTCGGAGCCCCCTTTGGTGCATGACACCTTAGGGCCGATTAAGACTCCGGATTCGGAGTGCCCTTCGTGGATGTCACGATTGGCCACATTAAGTCTCCGGATTCGAAGCCCCCTTTGGTGCATGACACCTTAGGGCCAATTAAGACTCCAGATTCGGAGCGCCCTTCGTGGATATCACGATTGGCCACATTAAGTCTCCGGATTCGGAGCCCCCTTTGGTGCATGACACCTTAGGGCCGATTAGGACTCCGGATTCGGAGCGCCCTTCGTGGATATCACGATTGGCCACATTAAGTCTCCGGATTCGGAGCCCCCTTTGGTGCATGACACCTTAGGGCCGATTAAGTCTCCGGATTCGGAGCCCCCTTTGGTGCATGACACCTTAGGGCCGATTAAGACTCCGGATTTGGAGCACCCTTCGTGGATGTCACGATTGGCCACATTAAGTCTCCGGATTCGGAGCCCCCTTTGGTGCATGACACCTTAGGGCCGATTAAGTCTCTGGATTCGGAGCCGCCTGTGGTGCATGACACCTTAGGGCCGATTGAGTCTCCGGATTCGGAGCCGCCTTTGGTGCATGACACCATAGGGCCGATTAAACCTCCGGATTCGGAATCCCCTTTGGCGCGAACAAAACAAAACTTTTCAATCATTGACAATGTCAAGGCAAGGCGCAAATAAAAAATTCAGCATAAGACGCAAATAAAAAATTCAGCATAAGACGCAAATGTTTGAAATACAACTTTTTATTCGATCAAACAGTTGTTACATAAACGCAATTCGCATTTGAGCATTACAATTTTTATTTAATCAAACAGTTGTTACATAAACGCAACTCGTATTTGAGCACTACAATACTCATTTCCAATATGAAAAGTGTAAAAGGGGAGAAGACGCATTGGTAAAGCGGCAGTGCCGAATCAACTCCCGTCACCCGGAAGTCCTCCGCGGTTTGCAATGCCTCGAGCCAACTGTGCCCAAGTCCTCCCTTGATAGCATTGACAATGTCAAGGCAAAGATCCAGGACAAGGAGGGATAAATCCAACGGTCGTTGCCTTTCCTTTCGGGGTGATCTGCTTCGACGACTTAAAGGTTCATGCCAACTTTCGGACGCCCTACTTCCCATACGGATGGCCCCTCCGCCACGATCCATGGCAACACCAAGGTCGGCTGAACTCCAGCCTCTTAACTAACATCCCCACTTAACCCACCTCGCATAAGCGATTGTTTATCTGCGCAAAGCGCCTACTCCTTTTATTTTCAATACTGGCAGCGATCTCGAGGCCCCAATCCCGAGGCGATTTCACTAAAACTAAACTCCATAAGCAAATGTCGGTTGACATTCGCCACGGCGTAGTTATCCAAACGACTTTTTGAAGCACGTGCATTGGCCAAAAATCTAGGCCCCGAGCTGAGTTGAACTTGCCAGAGCCACTCTACCTACCGGCTTTTGGCTTCAGGTTACAATAGCCTGTCAGGAATAAACGGCTATCATGTATGGATTGACCCTGCCGGTCAACGCTTATATATTCATTCAAACACAATAAAACGAAACACATACATGCCGAATACGAACTGCAATAAAATATTTGTGACAGAACGTTTTTCTTTATTTATTCAACAAAACAAGCGATAAATTACATAGTTTTGAACGTGATCCGCGTTTCAGCCTTACAATAAATATAACTATGCGGCGTCACCCTCATCATCACTCTTCTCGACTTCAAAAGCAGAAAACGGAAAATGTTTACTGTGATAGAGTGGTGATGCCAACTCAATGCCTGCCGCTTGAAGAGCTTCTGCGGCTTGAGATGCCTTGATCCAACCGTGCCTAAATCCACGATTCTCACATCGGCAAACTTCTTCGGCCAATTTTTCCTTGGTCTTCTCGATTCCGACTCTTCGGCCTTCATGGAAACCTTTCTCATAGGCCCTTCCCTTCGCGTCTCCATGCGAACATACTCGCCGTCTCACGATCGGCAAGTGCGGAACTGATGAGCCGGCTGGTAACCCTCTCTTCCACGATTGGGTTTCCCTACTCGGCGGGTTGTGCCTGGGCCGCCTTGGTCTTCCTCAACTCGCGCTCAGCCGCCTCCGCGCGGGCCTCCAAACTTCGAATACGTTCATCCTTCTTCTCCATTTCTCGGCGGGCAGTGCGCAACCGCATGCCGATTTCATAGGCAGTGTATAGCCCCTTCACCGCCCCATGAACGCCTTCGCGAAACACTTCGTAGTCCTGGCAACCTACCACCGATTGCTGAACCTCAGGCGGAAAATTTGTCGAGCAAACTCGACCGCTACATTTGGGTCTCGAACGATCGAGTCCGCCTCCGTCATGGGTCTATTCCCCACAAATACCACGAAGCTTAATGGGCGCGGATTCGCCTCAGGTGCCCTCTCGACTCGAGGTTGGGAAGTTCTGCCCTGCGACTGCTTGTCCCGCCTGGGCGACCTGCTTCGACGTCGAGAAGACTGACGCCTCTCTCGATCCCTAGAACTCCTGCTCCCTGTGCGCGGAGGGTCACTACCTCGATTCATGTCTCCACCCAGCTCAGCCAGCGTCTTCGCTTCCCCTCTGCTGTTAAAGAAGAGTTTGTTCGACATTCACTCGATACCCTCAAACGTTGTAGTCAGTTGTTTGCTATGCTCATAAAAGTTTTACCTTTAATCATTTATCCTGTAAAGAGGCAGCACCCTCGAGGCCATCTCATTAATTGTAAAAACCTCAAACACCCGGCGCCGACTGGATCGACCCACTTGGGCAAAGGCAGACAGATATATCAAAACTATTCAGGTCGTTTCATACGGCGCCCGAATGATCACGCACCGCCTGGGGCAAGGGCAGATTCATCAATCTATTTGGCTTATGTACCCCAGCCAGCCCATGAATCGATCCTTCTCAAATCTTAACGTCATTTCATACGGCGCCCGAATGATCATGCACCGCTTGGGGCAAGGGCAGATTCATCAATCGATTCGGCTCAGTATCCACAATACGCGACACATGAATGATAATTCAATATTGTCATAAATCTTAAGGTCGTTTCGTACAGCGCTCGAATGATCACACACCGCCTGGGGCAAGGGCAGATTCATCAATCTATTTGGCTTATGTACCCCAGCCGGCCCATGAATTGATCCTTCACAAATCTTAAGGTCGTTTCATACGGCGCCCGAATGATCATGCACCGCTTGGGGCAAGGGCAGATTCATCAATCGATTCAGATCAGTACCCACAATACGCGGCACATGAATGATAATTCAATATTGTCATAGGATATTCAATTTCTGAAAGCTAAAACACAGCAATGATTTTATCTAAATTCGTGAAAGGCAAAGTATTCTTCATTAACATAACTTCACAAACCATGAACAAGTAGTGGAGAAATACCAAGGCAGTTTTCATTAATAAATTGAGCGCAAATAGTAACCAATTATACATGAAAACTAGCCTGAGCCAACAAAAGTCTACCAAACAAAAACTTACATCAAAATCAAAAGTCTTCCAAACAAAAACTTAAATCAAAATCAAAAGAGATGACTCCCAAATCAATCCTCGGGGTCAGACTCAAGTGGCTCAACGTCCACTTGCTCGTAGGGAATTAGCAAGGCCAATGTAACTCCAGCGGCAGCAAGGGCTTTGAGCCATCCATGTTTGAACCCCCGATTCTCGAATTTGGGGACTTCATCTACATATTCCGTGAAGGCGGTGCTTTTTCCTGCCTCAAATGCCGCAGAAGCTTCAGAATCGGCTTTCTCCTTGGCGGCCTTGAGCTCCGCTAACTGAACCTCCGCCTTGGCAAGCGCCTCCTTGGCTAACTTGAGCGATTCTTCGCTCGCATTTGCCCTACTCTCAGCGTCAGAGCGGAGCTGTTCAGCTGAGTGAGCCCTCTCTTTCTCTGCTTCAGCTCGCACACCCTCCATCGCGGCTCTCATACTTTCAAATTCGGCCCTACTCTTTTGACCGTCCGCCTCCGCTTACAAACGATCAACTCTGCCGAGGGCATCATGGAGGCGGCGGCCTAGGTCCGCGATCCTGCCAACAGTCTATAAAACAAGTTGGGATTGTCAAATATCTTTAACGAAAACAAAGTCAAGAGAATTTGAGATGGTCACTAACCAGGAACGCTGACTGCGCAGATAGGGCTACAGCCATAACATCCGACACGGCGCGAAAGGCTGCGACGTCAGCCGGCAAGGAAATTGAAGCCGCGAGGCTCAACGCCACGGCTGGATCCTCAATGGCTGAGGCAACGGAAGAGATCGGCGTATCTTTGATCTTAGGCCGAACAATAAAAGGCGCAGCCACACCCGACTCTTCTAAACGAGGCCGTTTGGAAGCAAGGCTAATTTCCGACCCAGCCTCTCCCTCGGCGCTACGCTTTTCGCCCCGCTCCTCTGGAATCAGCCGTTCATCAATGACCTGTTCCTCAACCTCTTCCCCCGTTTCGGTCTCAGCGACCTGAATCGTCTCTTCAATAACGGGTACGAAATTTTTAATCAAGGTGGGCTCAGAATGGGCGGCCTCGGCCTTCTTTCGAGCAGCCATTCGCTCGGCATTTTTCCTTCGCGCCATCTGCGTAAGGCTTTCCCCAGCCATAGCTTCAAAAATATCGCCGGGTAGGTCCCCCAAATTTGCAAAAATATCTTCGGACAAAAACTCTGCCCGACCCGAAGTGGACGGTGAAGGCCGGTTAAGTCCCGCAGCCTCAAACGCCGAGCGTATCGCTTCGTCGACCTCTTCGGCCCCTCAGCAACCTCTCTGGTTGGTTCGGCAACTACCTCTACCACCGAATCAGCCTCTGCCCTCGGATCCGAATCTTCGAGGCCAATTTGCCTAAGGCTCTTGAAGCTGGGAAAGATAAGAGCCGAAAGGTGTTGATCGCTAGATGGAATTGGAATGCCTTCCGCAGCTGAGAATGTAGTGTAAGTCGGTTCATATCGGAGGAGTATGTGAGCCGCTCTCCCTTGCTTTTGTACGTTTGGACGGCCGAAGTATCTGAGCGCAGACTTGATCTCCTCAAGAACCGCCCCATCGGTTGACGGAAGAATTTCTTCAATCTGTTACCTGCAAAGAACAAGGGGGTGATTAAAGGGAAAAAAGCCAAGTGAAGGGTAAGTCAACAAACAACAAGGCGTTGCGCGGCAACCTGGATCACCCTTTCGTCTGGGAATAGGATCTAGGCGGTCTTCGCCTTCATCGAACTCCCAGTTACCTTGGACATTGACCATTACGTCGTCAACCCTCATACCAGAATTGGCAAGCATGGTTATCAAGTGATGGTCAGTGTCCTTGGCCCTGAGAAAGTATCGCCCCAGCCGACCGGAAGATTTAGCCAAAGCGTAGCAGTGCCGAATCGCCAGAATGCCAAGGTTGATCCTAAGACGCTGGTTCAACTCAATCACCCCATGATGATTCGAAAGAAATTGACGTTAGGTTGAGAAGGAATCGGACTCCAATAGCGAAGGACGGCCCTAAGCAGTGGGTGTAGGGGAAAACGGACTCCGTCCTCCGCTATGGATAAGAGAGGGAAGACGATCGTATTCTGATCCTCCCTCTCCATATCAAGGGTACTGTCCGTTACAAGAGATAAGTGGACGTCGTCGGGAATGGAAAAATGTCTTCGAAATCCGGCAATACGACCCTCGGAAAGGAGGCCTTTTCAAGTGTTTAGCCATGTTCGCAGGGATTCAAGGTTTCGCTGGAATCAAAACAACAAACAGAAAATAGGATCGTATAGAAGGGAGAAGAAGACTTGCGAAGATTAAACGGAGACGAGGGTAGACGGAGAAGAGTTGCAGAGCATGCGAGTCAGAGAAGGGATATCCGCTGGCGGTCTAAGAGTCTCGAATACTCGACGAACTGTGCATTCGAAAAGACTGAAATTTCAAATCACAATAAATGCGAAATGCACGATTGAGGCGGGAAAGCGTAACGATGAACGAAAAGGTGTGCGCGTCCTGACATCTATATTGGGATACGCGAAGCCGCCTGACCAGTTCTAACTTTTCCAATTCAAGACCAAACACGCCGATTAACTACCGTCAATAGGGAGTTCGGGGGGCAATTGTGGGAGCCGAATAATTAACAAAGGCAGAAGGCGCGCAATACAGGGCTGACAATAATCGGCTGTATCCGAATACAATATTTGGGCCGAATAAGTGTGTACCATTGGAGCCGAATAATATAAAGGATAATGATCAAAAAGTAGGCCCTGGCCCCGAGGGAAACAGGTATAAATACAGGAGCAACATATTTAGTAGGTATGTAAGAATCACTCCACTGAACTTAAACAAGGAGCTATCTTGAGTGTCTGAACTAACTTGTCCGTCGTAGTGCTAATCCCGGCACCCCCGACTGAAGTGTGTATCTTTTCAGGTGACTAGCTGAGGATAACCAGCGTCTCCCAGGATCTGAAGAGTATTTCCAAACCATTTCTCCACACACTCCAATACTGAAACTCAATGAGAAATAAGGAGAAAAACAATATGAATATCTATATAAGACAAATGAAACTCGGATTCAAAACATCGACAGGTCGAGTCTAAACCAGGAACGCTATAACCTCCCCCCTTAAGGCATTTTGTCCTCGAAATTTTAAATCAAACGTTAAACCAATTACAACAATGATAATCGATCAATTCCAACATCATGACCCATCCACCGGTCATTCATTCTCATCAACATGATAAACAAGTTTTCAATACTGAATACACAATTCACATTTCCAAAACATATACAATGTTTATATTACATCAACATCATAAAAGTTTCAATACATGGTTAAACATTAAAAAATAGGTCCGGATACTTCTCACGAACTTCCAACTCACGTTCCCAAGTTGCTTTCTCAATTCCGTGATGTCACCACAATACTTTTACCAAAGGAATTGTCTTGCCTCGCAAGACTTGGTCTCGAGTATCCAAGACTCTCACCGGTCTCTCCTCATACGAGGCATCCTCATCTACTTCTAAGTCAATCTAATCCAACACGTGCAATGGATCCGGCTCATACTTCTGAAGCATACAAATATGAAACACATCATGGACCCGAAAAGCTGTGGTGGTAAAGCCAAGCGATAAGCTACCTCTCCAATCTGCTCAAGGATCTCAAAAAGCCCAAGAAATCTAGGAGATAACTTCCCACTCTTTCCAAATCTCATCAAACCACGCCTAGGTGATATCTTCAAGAAGACATGTGTAGACACCCCATTTTTGACCAACCTTAAGACTCAGACGTCATCGATTGAGCGCTCGGTGACTGCGCATGTTGTGCTTGTTTTGAGGTTTCGGAGTTTTCGGCTGAGTGCCTTGCCTCCAGGCCTCTGAACTCTTTGTGCTTTGGCTCGGTTTGTGGACCAAGCCTTGTTTTCCTTCCCTGGAAGGAGTGGGAGGTCTGTAGACCACTCTTTTGTGGTCATAGACCACTTTTCTTGCTTGGAGACTAGTTTCTGATTTTCGGAGCCTTCGGTCGCGCGCCTTGACTCGGGACTGCTTAATGTTCTCCGTTTGGTGTCGTTTTTGAACCACACCTTGTTGCCTCTGCCTAGAGGGACACTGTGGTCCGGGAGACCACTTTTGTGGTCGTAAACCACTTTTGATGCCCGTAGACTAGTTTTCGAGGCTTTCGGCTATGCGCTTTGCCTCTCGAACTTTCGTCTTGCATCCTTTTTGGTTTGCTTTTGGTACAAACCTTGTTTTCCTTGTTTGGAAGGTGGTACAAGGGTGGGAGACCAGTTCTTCCCCTTGGAGACCACTTTTCTTCCCGCCAGCCAGTTTTCTGGTCGGCCAATTGGTCTCCATGGTCTTTGGGCCACCTTTTCTGGTCGGCCACCACACCACTGCCTTGCTCTCATGCTGTAGACCATCTCCCCCCATGGCCGACCACTTTTTGCCCTGGCCGACCACTTCCACTGGTCGGCCGACCAGTAGAAGTAGCTGGCCGACCACTTCAAGTGGTCGGCAGCTTTCCATCACCTTTTTGGAGATATTTTTAGTACAGCTGTGCCAGCTGGAAGGCACAGAAGTCATCCTCCATACTATGGAGGGATGGCTTTAGGCCAAAAGCTTGTCCAACAAACTTGTTGCTTGTTCTCTATAAGAGAGAACCCCCCTCCTCCTCCGGGTTCAGTTTTTGATGCTTGAGAATTATGCATACACATTTGTATCTATATTGCTTTCCTTCTTCATTTTGGTGCCTTAAAGTGTCATTTGATCACACTTTAACACACAAACACACACTCAAACACCATCCTTTTGTTGCTGAGATTTCTTGAGGTTGGTTTTGGTGCTTTTGGACTGGTTTTAATCCAAGAAAGCTGCCGGAGTGGTAGCCTTGAAGAGGTTCTACAAGGGTGAGTCAACTAACCCTTTAACCCTTTGTTTTGCTTAAGCTTTTGGACCTATTTGTATGGTGTTTTAGGCTTAACTTCCTACTAAAAAAAGTTCTATTTTTCAGTCCTTAACATGTTTGTTTAAGGTCACTTTTGTGTTAGGGTAGTCTACCCCCTCTTAGGCCTTGTTTGGCCTTGTTCTTGTGCCATCTTTTAAGCTATTGGGATCACCTTATTTTGGCCTTCTCACCACTAAAACTCAGAGGAATTTCAATGGTGGAAATGGTGTTTTGAGGTCCCAAATAGGAGAGGGTCATCCCCTCTCCTTGTGTCTTGTATACTTGCTTCATTTGCCTCATGTTTGAGCATGTTTGTTAAGCTTATGTTGTTCATATCTTAGCATGTATTTGGGGTTATTTTAGCATGGAATACCACTATTTTGACTTGGTTTTGTCATCCCTTGCATGCCTTATACACTTGTAGTGTAAATTTCACAAACTAGCTTTATGTGCTTTATGAAGTAGCATGTCTCTCTAGCTTGTTTTGAGTCCATCTCAGCATGTTCTTGGTGTTGTTTTGCCATGGTATACCTCTGTTAAGGTTCGGTTTGATAGCCCCTTGCATGTTCCATGCACTTGTAGTGCAATTCCATAAACTAGCCTAATGTGTACCATGCTTTAGACTATCATTCTAGCATGATTTTGGCTTAACTTTAAGAAGCTTTTGTCCATGTTTTAGCATGCTTAAGCTCTGATTTTTGTTGTTTTGGTCATGCATGCCATGCTTTGTATAGCTATAGTGCATTCTAGCTTGTTAGCTTTGTGTACCAAGTCCACTAGCATGCCTTGCTTGGCCATTTTGAATGATTTGGCATCATTTCATATGTGATTTCAGTCCATGTAGTGTGGTCATACACTTGCATCTGTCACTCATTCAATGCGTTGGAGGGTTTGCCCTTTATGCCTTTCACATGAGCCATTGCGTATGCCTTCATGCCTAAGCTTGCGAGCTATCATTTCAATGTGTATTTGGGGTTATTTTGCCATGATATAACTCTGATTTTTGTTAGTTAAGCCATCTCATGCTTGGTCTTGGTAGGTGTAGTGTAATCCACCTTATTTGCCTTGCATATTCCATGCTTCATGCCCTTCATGCTAGCATATTTTGGCTTCCTTCCATACATGTTTTAGTATCATTTTGACATGTTCTAGGAGTTGTTTGGGTTGCCCTTGCCATATGCTTCATGTTTTCCATAGTTGTAGTGCAATTGGCCTTGTTAGCTTCAAGTTTTGAGCACCATAGCATGCTTCATTTGCATCATGTACATGATTTGGCATCATTTACCATGTTATTTCAGAGCATGTAGCATTGCCATGTTCTCACTTCATTCACCCTTTGAGTGCCTCTAAGGGTTGTGCATTTGTTGCCTGGTTTGTGGCCTAGCATGTATGCTATCTTGCCTAGGCATTTGAGCCCCTATCTCAGCATGTTTTGGTCTTTGTTTAGACCTAATTAAGCTCTGTCCATGATTGGTTCAATCATTTGTGCCATGTATTGCATGCCTCTTGTGTAGTCCCTTTAATGGCTTTGGGCCTTAGGCCCTCTTGCATGCTTTACTTGTGTTGTTTGAATGATTTGGCATCATTTCACACTTGATTTCAGAGCCTTTAGTGTTGTCACACTTCCATGTTTATCGCGTCTTCATCATGCTTGAGAGTTGTGTTCTTAGGCCTAGTTGATAGGCCAATACATGTGCAAGCATTTACCTCGCATTTCATGCCTTCATTTTAGCATTATGGCCACTGATTTAGGCATGGTTGAGGTCTGTCCATTTTGGTTTAAGTCCATTGAGCATGTTTATTTGCATGTTGCTTGCATGCTTATGTTACATTGCATTGTGCTTGCTTATGATGCATTGCATTGAGTATGCTATGTTGATTCATCGCATTGTGTATGCCATATTCTTTGCATTGTGCATGCTCATCTTATATCGCATTGAGTATGCCATGTTGTTGTTTGCATTGTGCATGCCTTGTTACATTGCATTGAGTATGCCATGTTGTTGTCTGCATTGTGCATGCTCATCTTACATCGCATTGTATATGCCACGTAGTTGCATTGTGTTTGCATGCCTTGCATTGCATGTTTGCATGTTGTTGCTTGCATTGTGTTTGGATAGGGTATTAGTCCAAACACGAGGAACGAGGGATGTTTCATACTTGAAGTGATGAAACGTGCCTCAATTCTCTGTCGCCGACCCTCTTGATCATACATGATAGAGGTTAAGACACTTATGTGTTTATGTGTGCATTCATTTTACATTGAATTGTGCAATTTGGCTTCTTGGCCATCATGCATCAAGATGCGTGATTGGTGGCCCGAGGGTCGAAAATCACACTCCCTTGAGCTTATGAAATGATAGGGAGGGTGGTTGTGCACACATACCTTGCGAATACATTGCCATGCCCTTTCTTGCTCTCTGTTGCAGCAAACTGGAGAAGTGCAGCAAAAACTGGTCAGCCGACCAGCAAAAGTGGCTGGCCGACCACTTTTTCTAGTCTGCAGCAAAGAAAAGTGTTCCTACAGGTTCCCATGGTGGAGTTGAAGCTTTGTGGAGCTTTGTGCAAGGTTCTGAGAACAGTTGCAAACAGAGGCAAATCGGGGCATCGCGATGGATTTCCGAATGAGGCGACCAAGAATGCATGCACTCCTCTTCCCGAGGACCTCTCTTTACTACTTTCCTTAGCTAGTTTTTGCTTTGGTTTTGTATTTAAGTAGTTAATACGTTTAGCTGCTTATTTGTGTTGTAATAACTAGTTAGTTAACTTGATTAGTTAATTAGCTTCGTTTTGTACTTAATTAGTTAGCATTTAGTTAATTAGTTTTGTGATGTAATAATTAGTTTAATTAGCTTAGATTAGCTAGTTAGCTCATTAGTCGGACCCTCCGTCGAGAGGGCCAACTGTTGTAATAAGCGTGCGTGTGTGTGATGCATGTCTTCCAACCCCCATTTCTTTCTCCCTTTTACTTAACCGCTTACGATGGTTAGTTTTAGGGCATATTTTGATTAGCATACCTTATGCTTTGCATGCGTGCATCCATTCATCTGTATTGCATGCACTGGGCTCGGCGCATCATACAAACTGCATTGTATTTCAATACATTTACTTGAATACGTGTTCAACAGCATGTTATCAAGTTGCATTCACATGACATCTTAGAATAGCCGAGCCTATCTTAGTCGCATTTTTGCATGTGTTGCATTAGCCATTTTAACATAAACTAGGATCATGTATGATTTCTAACTAGTTCTTTGTTTTGGCTCGGAGTACACTATGAGTGCTTACGCTTTAGCATACTGCATGAGATGTGTATGTTGTCATGTTAGCATGGTTGCCATGAGGCTAACTGTTTAAGTGATTAACTACTTGAATGTCTGTGGGTGGATGTTGGATTGCTTGAATTGGAACAATTCATCGAAATACGAGTTTTAAGCCCACTTGAGGGTGGCAAAACCTCGACTTAGCCTACTTGCGAGTAGCAAACTTCAAATCATTTTCACAAACGAACATGCAATGTTTTGTTCCAACTTAGGCGATCTAGTCTATACTTGTATGCTGTACGCATCACATAGTAATTCTAGGTTAATAACTAGAATAAGAACACATGTGTTTTCAAAAACAAAATATCATGTTAGCAAAGGCCGATCTTCGATCGGGCGAGCGGGGGTGCTCATTGCATGACCTTTCCCTCTCGTACCCAAGTTTTCGAGCTAAGGCAACTTTGGTGATGACGGACACGTGGCCTTAGGCACGAGTCAAGGTTTCCTAAATTTTCCCAAAATAAAACATTTAGATGGCGACTCTGTATCTGGCAAAGCAGTCCATGTTTGGCACTTCTTTATAAAATCAGTTCTCCAAAACGATTTTCCGGATTTGGACTCTTTGGTGATTTATCGGTCTCACATCGCACTTTGTGAGATTAGATTCAGAACCGTGACACAAGTTCGAACTGTAGTAGCTAAAGAACAAAGTGATTCGCGCCCTCGTGGCGTGGAGAAGGGAGTTCTCGGGGCGATCTACAACATGATTTCATACCTTGAAAGACAAAGGTCTCCTCCACGGTCAGCATAACTTTTCTAGCATCTTTGGGCAGTAACCAACCTCTTATAGATAAGTACAACTTTCTCCATCGTTTCCCGGACTAACTCTGGACCCAACAAAGGTGCATCACCCACCTCAGCACAACACACAAGGGATCTACATAGTTGGCCATACAAGGCCTCAAATGGTGCTATGCCAATACTCGACTAGAAGCTATTATTATAGGCAAACTACACTAAGGGCAAGTGCCTCTCCCACAACCCCTTAAAGTCAAGAACACAACCCCGAAGCATATTGTCACACCCCGAATTAACAAGGTCCGACTCACGTGAATAAACCACCCGACGATGAACAATAGATAACAACTCTCATGCAAATGAATATTATATAGCCGCACAATATATGTGTTTATCCAATTTTATACATTCTTAGATGCAAGATCTAAGTCGAATGGATGTTCTGCGACTAAAACATGTACATATTGTAGACCCGACTTTCTTCGTGCGCCGCCTTTTGGAGAGGCGCGAATTGGTCTCCTACAGTTTGGACTCCTGTTACGGTTCTGAATCTAATCTTACAAAGTGCAATGTGAGACTATAAACACCAAAGAGTCCAATCCGGAAAATCATTTTGGAAAATCGATTTTAAATCAAATAAAGCCAAAATTGGACTGCTTTGCCAGATTATAGAGTCGCCACCTAAATGTTTTATTTTTGGAAAATTTAGGAAACCCTAACTCATGCCAAAGGCCACGTGTCCGTCATCACCAAAGTTGCCTTGGCTCGGGAACTTGGGTACGAGAAGGGAAGGTCCTGAAATGAGCACCCCCGCTCGCCCGATCAAAGATCGGCCTTTACTAAGCATGATATGTTGTTTTATAAACACATGTGTTCTTATTCGGTTATTAATCTAACTTTACTATGTGACGCACACATACAAGTATAGACTAAGTCGCAAGACTTGGAACAAATCGACTCATGTTTGCTTTCGAAAATGGTTTGAAAGTGCCACCCTCAAGTGGACTAAAGCGCGGATTTGCCACCCTCAAGTGGGCTTAAAAAAACATGATTTGCCACTTTGCAAAGTGGGCTTAAAACTCACAATCATCGAATTATCCCAATTCAAGCAACAAGCCTTCATCCACAAGAATTCATGCAGTTAATCAGGGAAGCACATAGCCACATGGCAAGCATGCGAAACATGGCACCACTCACACTCATGCAAGTATGCTAAAGCGTAAAACTTACAGTGTACTTCAAGCCAAAACAAAAGCTAGTTAGAAATATGCATGATCCTAACTATATTAAGATGCCTAATGCAACACATTCAATAATGCAACTAAATAGGCTCGGCTATCTAAGATGGCATATGAATGCAACGATTTGATACATGTATTCAAATAAGTATTGAAATTACAATGCAGTTTGAATAATGCGTCGAGCCTAGTGCATGCAAGACAAATGAATGGATGCAAACATGCAAGCATAAGGTATGCTAATCAAAACGTGCCCTAATCTAGCCACCGAAAGCAGATAAATAAAAGGGAGAAATACGTGGGGTTAGAAGACATGCACACACACAGGCACGCTTATTACAACAATACGCCCTCGCGAAGGAGGGTCCGAATAAATACGCTAAGCTAATCTAAGCTAAGTTAATCGAATTAATCTAATTAAACTAATTAGACTAATTATTACAAAACAAAATAAAGAAATAGATAAGCTAAGCTACTTAATTATTACAACACTTAACTAATTAGCAAACTAATTAATTAAATTACAATACAAATGCTAACTAAACATGCAAAACAATAACTACACTGCCTCAGCTCTGCTTTAGGAAGTTGAATATGCATGCACTCGATTTTTGCCCCGAAAAGCCCACCGGTTTGTTCTCGAGAGGCTCTGTTTGCAGGGTTACTCCAAGAACTTTCTGCTCCACCTTACGAAACCAATGTTGAGGAATGCACCATGGCCTGCCGGCCATGAGAGCTTGCTGCCGGCCATCTGCCAGCCAAAGAGAGGCACTGCCGGCCAATGATGAAGCACTGTCGGCCATCAATGTACCAGTGACGGCCACTGGTGTGCTGAATTGCCACACTGCAACAGAGCACAGATAGAGAAAAAGTGAGGGTTTTCCCAAGATATGTTTGTACCATGCCCCTCCTTATCATCTCAAAACATCAAAGGAGTGGCACTCTTAGATCCAAAACCAATAATCAAACATTTTCATGCATGATGGCCAAAGATCCAAGTTGTACACTTTCAATAATTGCACAAAACAAGACTCTAGACCACCACCCTATGATGCATGATCAAGGGTGATGGAGACAAAGGAGATTGGCTCATTTCATCACTTTAAGTATGAAATGGACCAATCTACCTTGTGTTCAATATAACGTCCGATTGAACACATTGCAATGCAAACACAACATGCTTATCTTGGTCATATTTTACTTGCCCAACTCTTGTTTACACATTTTAGCATTACCAAGCCATTCTTTAGTCAATTTGTCCAAGGTGAAAGTCCTCTAATGAGAGAGGGATCAACCAAAGGATGGTTTAAGACATGAGAGAGATCATGTCTTTGGTTAGTAGAAACCCTCAAAAGAGAGCTAAAACCATTGAGCACAAGTCTCAATCTCAAGCTTAAACACAACCTTAAGACTAACCAACCCTCAAAACAAATAAAAAGTGAAGAAATGAGGGAGGTTGCAGAATTTTCAGTGCTAAAATGGCATGAAAAATAGTGCTACAACATGCAAGCAACACATGCAAGACATGCTCAAAGGCTAAAAGTGATAAACTAGAGAAGAGCACTACACTAGAGGCATGCAATATCAAGCACAGATGACCAAACCAGCTCTGGACAGAGCTTAAACATGCCAAAATAGTGGTTAAAACATGCTGAAATTGTAGCGTAGAAGGCAAGAAAAACATGCTCATTTATTGGCTCATAAACAAGGCTCAAAGCACAACTCTCAAAAGCAATGAAAGAGTGAAATATGTGAGAGTGTGACAGAGATATTTGCACTGAAATCACATGCTAAATGATGCTACAACATGCAATCAACACATGCAAAACATGTTAGAGGCCTTAAAACACAAAGCTAGTGAAGCCATTTACACTACAACCATGCATAACAAGACTCATATGACCAAGAAGGCTCAAAATAGAGCTAAAGCATGCTAAATCAATGGCAAAAACATGCTAAGATCAAGTCACAAATATGTAGAAAAACATGCTTACATGCTAGGCCATCTACACATGCAAACAAGACACAAGGAGGGGAAGTGTAGCACGTCCGCGGTGGGACCTCGGCTACAGTTCGGACTCGATTAGTCGTCGCGGTTCTAAATCTGAACCAAAGAGTCCAACTCTGGCAAATCGTTTTGAAGGAAAACAGATTTTTGAAAAGAAGTGCCAAACATGGACTGCTTTGCCAGATTACAGAGTCGCCACCTAAATATTTTTAATGGGGGAATTTAGGAAACCCTGACTCGGTGCCGAAGGCCACGTGTCCGTCATCACCAAAGTGACTTGGCTCGGGAGTTTGGGTACGATCGGGGAAGGTCAGCTATGAGCACCCCCTTTCGCCCGGTCCGAAGACCGGCCTCTACTAACCGTGATATCCGTTTTTGAAAACATTACATGTTCTTATACCGGTTATTAGCCTAGATTTACTACGTTATGCGCACAGCAAACAAGTATAGACTAGATCGCCTAATTTGGAAATAAACATTGCATATCCGTTTTGTCTCGAAAAACGTGTTGGTTTTTGCTACTCGCAAGTAGGCTAAAATACGGATTTCAATGAGTTGTTCCAACTCACGCAATCCAACCTCCACCCACAGGCATTCAAGCAGTTTATCACACATAAGCATTTAGCCGCATGGCAATCCTATTGTCATGGCGAACATTCACACGCATGTGGTATGCTAAAGCAATAAAAACTTACATCGTACTCCGTGCCAAAACAGTAAACTAGTTAGCAAACATGCATGACCTAGTTCATGTTAAGTGGCTAATGCAACACAGGCATAGATGCAATCTAGAGTAGGCTCGGCTAACCCTAAGCATGGCACGTGAAATGCTACAACTATCACGTACTCAATTTGGAATTGAAAGTACGATGCAGTTTGCATGATGTGCCGAGCCCGATGTATGTAAACAATTGCATGAATGCACGCATGCATCGCATAAGGTATGCTAATTTAAAATGCCCTAACTTACCACTGTAAGCGGATAAATAAAAGGGAAGAAAGAAATGGGGATTGGAAGACATACACCCACTCACACACACTTATTACAATTTTGCCCTCACTCGGAGAGACCAAAATAATATACAAAACCGAATAAATAACTAACTACTCTAGCTAATTAAATATTACAAATTAATTAAATTAACGAAATAAATTAATTAATCTATTTAAGCGATAAATGCCTCGGAAGGAGGGCTGACTGCCGCGTGCGCCCGGGACTTGCTCGGAACCGCACTGCCGTGCAAGTGTGCCTCTGTTTCCTCTGCTCTCCTTCTTTGAAAATTCCCAAAACTTCAAGAGTGCCTCTCAGAGCACTGGGGAGCATCACCGGCTGAGACAGGGAGCCACCGGCTGAGGGAGGAAGCCACCGGCTCTGAATTTCATTATCGGCTGCCAAGAGGCAGCCGGTCGGCACTAAAGAGTGCCGATCGGCCCTTTATCCCTGCAGAACCTGCAACTGACAGCAGCAGAGGAAACCAAAGGCAAGGCAATGCAAATCAAAGCATGTATGCACCAAGCACATCCCTCATCATGCTATGGACTCAAGAGGGCATGTGCCTCGATTCCCGGACCACCAATCGCGCATTTCCATGCGTGATGGTCCTAAGAACCAAGGGTACAAATTTGATTTCAAATGTATGTAATGCAAACAAGCACATAAGGGTGCTAAGCCTCTATCACACTCACTTCAAGAGGCCTAGCATGCATGTCAATACAATGAAGCCCTAAACATGTCATCTAGCATGCAATGTGAACAATGTAATGCACTCATGCAAAACATACAAGTAAACATGCAAGGCGAGCATGCAAACCAAATGAAGGATGGACTTAAACATGGATTAGGCAGCCCTAAATAGGCCTAAAACAGTGGCCATAGTGTCATGGGAATGAGGGCTAGTGTACACACAAACATGCATGCATACAAGGTCCAACACTTATGCATCAAAGAGCAACTTTTAAGCACACTTAAAAGAGGGTAAACATGGATACATGGCATGCTTAGAAAGCTCTGAAATCATGCTACAAAATGATGCCAAATCAAGCAACAAAGTAGGCTAAGCATGCATACAAATGGTCCAAGCATTAAGGCAAACCAATGAGGCTTTGAACCACACTTAGTACAACCACACATGGCAATACTTAAACAATTAAAATCAGAGTTTTAACACATAAAACTAAGCCCAAAGGACCCCCTAGATGGCATCTAGATGGTTCAAATTCAAAGGTATGCATTAAGGCCAAAACATGGAGTACACAATACATACTTTTAGAGCACTAAAGAAACAACTAAGGTAAGCATACAAGCGCACCAAAAGGACTGAAATAGCATGCTAGATGGTTCCAAACCACTAAAATGATGCAAGCAACACATGCTATATACTCATGCACTTAAGGCTAGCAAGCCAAAATGCAAAGTGGCTATACAAGGCATGTCATGGATGACCTAAACAACCAAAAACAGATCTTATACATGACAAAATAAGCACATTTCCAGTGTATGACCAGCCACAAAAACAGAAGCAAGATAGGCTAAGAAAGCATGCAAGATTACGGTAAATCACATGGATTTCAAAGCAAGTAGCACATGGAGTATGCAAACAATGTTGAGCCCTTCAACAATGTTGAAGAAGGGCTCAAAATAGGCCTATTCTTAGCTTACATCATGCTCTGAAACAGATCATACACAAGCCAAATATTCTATGCAAGAAACATGGCATACAAGAGGATATTGAGATAGGTGCTAGATGCAGCCACCAAACGGCAAGGGGTCCTCAATCAAACATGAAGAGGACCCCAAAATAAGACTACTTGAAGTTTAGGTCGGAGCCCAAAAGTGCTTGCAAGCAAGGCTTAGATATGGAGCAAGAAAATGCAAGAAAAGGGAAGAGAGTGACTTACCCTTGAAGACCAGCAAACCAGCACCTCTTGGACCAAGTTTAGGTGCTCCTAAGCTCTGAAGAACAGCCCCAAGTCGTTGGAAATGGAAGGGGTGGTGTTGTGCTATGAGTTGTAGGGGAAATGGCCCAAGAACAAGGTTGTTTGGAGGTGAAATGAGATAGATATAGAGAGAGATAGAGGGTTGTATCTATCTATATGAGATATATATCTATATATCTCTGGTTTTTGTTCCAAAGTTCTAACCCTAAACAATGGAGATGAATGCAAGTATATATAGGCCAAAAACTAAGCCAAAACTTAATGACTAAGTAAGGCCAAAGGGTTCAAGGGGTGCAAAGGGTTCCTAGCTTCTAAGGGAAGCCAAGACAGCTGGCCAAGCTTCTCCAAGAAGCTTGGCCAAGGGTTCAAGCTTCTAGAAGCTTCAAGGGGGTTCAAAAGGGCAAAGGGTGCAATGTTATGCACGGGGAGGAGTGATGGTGTAATCCAGCTGGCACAGCTGTCATGCACCATCCTCAGAGGGGTTCAGAAGGGTCACCGGCCGGCCAAAACAGTCACCGGCACAAAAAAGTGCCGGCCGGCATCATAAAGTGCCGATCGGCCAAGGATCTGGATAAAAGAGTGCCGATGGCTACTAGGGAGAGCCGGTGGAGGTGTGAGGCAGCCGGTGGGTTCTAGGGATGGCTAACAGGCCTTTCCCTACCCTCAAATGCAAACACACACAAGCCTTGGTGGAAAACCAAGCACAGAACAAACCGGTTAAGAGATCCTGAGGCACGGCGCGCAGTCGGGACCTCCGGGAACTCAAAACGAACACAAACATGGATAATCACCGGGTGTTCAAGCGGTGATGTCCAAGTCTTGAGGACGGTCAAAAATGGGGTGTCTACAGGAGGCCACCCCCTCCTATTTTGGACCCCAAAACACACTTTTTACCACTAAAATTCCTCTGGAATTTAGTGGTTAAAAGGCCAAGAAAAGGTTGTTTTAAAATCTTAAAAAAGGGCACAAAAGGCTTCACAAGCCAAAAAACAAAATATGAGGCAACCCCCCTAACTCAACAAGGCTTAAACCACTATTTTAAAACCTTAAAAATAGAGTTTTTTAGATGTTAAAACCAGCCTCAAAATAGCATGTAAAGGTGGCTAAACAACTAACTAAAGCAAAGCTTAAAAGAGGTAAGCCTTTATCTTTGAAGCACAGCAACAAAACAGCTAAAATTCTGAGCCAAAACCAAGCTTAAGACCTCAAACCAAGCTTTAAGGAACCTCAGCTCCAAGGTCAAGGTGTTTGGCTAAGGGTCTTAGTGCAAATGTGTAGAGAAAACTCACTTTCAAGCACAATATAGGAAGAGAGAGAGGATTCTAGAGAGAGAGGTAGAAATTTTTCTCACAAAATTTTGTAACCCTTTGCATGCAAGAGGAAGGCCTCTATATATAGAAGATACAAAATCATCTTGAAAAGATCCAACCATCCATGTGCAAGCAAATGCTCCAATCTGTGCAAACAGCTGTCAAAAAATATCTAAAAATATCTACTGATGCACTGGTGGCTGGCCGGGCATCAATGATGGCCGGCAGGGCCTCATTGATGGCCGGTAGGGCACATCAATGGCCGTCAGGCCAAAGAACATGGCCGGTAGTGCTCCAAAAGCAACATGCCAAAAGGACCAAAACATGGTCCAAAAATGAGGCAGAATTGATGCAGGGTTCGAGCGCTCGACGAGCAATCAAACTTGTCATTGGATGTACCTGCAAGAACATCTAAGTCTTGAGAATGGTTAAAAATGGGGTGTCTACACATATGTTATAAAATCAAATTAAACGCCCTGAGACTTACATCATACACAAGGGTGTAATCCTTACAAGAATGGCACACGGCTAATAAATAACATAAATGGCCCTTGGCCTACAAATAACTGAACCACCCTACACGGTTCGAACATAACTTCACATCATAGTCCGTATCCACATATGTACACCTGAAAAACATTTCAGCCACGTAGGGTGAGCATAAAGCCCAGTAGAGAATATTTCAAAAACTAAACATGCTCCACCAGCATAAATAATCATGATATAATACATATATACAATATGCCCAGATGCATTCTCAAATCTATTTGATTTCTAAACAAAATCCTTTCATTCTAATTACCAAAACCTTATCTTTAATCAAACACTTTTCGAGTTCTAATCATCTGTTTGATATAAAATCCCTTTCCAAAAACCAATCTCGTTGCCTCACTGCCAACCAATAAATGCATTGCCAAATCAAATGCGAATACATCGCTAGACAACAGTAAATACATTTTTAAAACCATTTTCCAAACATCCTGTTCCAAACCAACATAATAGTAAATAAATTGGTGAATCTCCAAAACACATACAACCTTTCACGGATATTTTGTTCGCGGGAAACCGTCAAATGGGACCCATATAAACGTAGGCTATGCCAGCCCTACTATTGCCATTTTACGGATATTTCATCCAGGGGAACCAGCACCCATGTATACGTGCATTTTTTGAGACTTTCACTCTGGACACACAGGCCAACTTGATTTGGTGATACACACATCTTCCCAGATTCACCCTTTTCAATAGTACAATACATGTAACTCAAATATTATTTTTCCAAAACAATGCAAATGTTCCAAAACGTAATGTGGGAATTTCCAAAACCTTTTTTCAAAACATACAATTTCAGTTTCCAAAATCCATTACATGCTCCATGATATGAATGATTTCAATTGCCTAATCCACATGCAATATCTAACACACGGCAATGTTATCCTCCACCGATACTTAAAACAGTTATCTTTAATGCAAGAATTAAAAGATAACCATATAGATATATTTTTCCAAGAGAGTAACAACACCCATTTCCAAAATCCCACAACACTTTCCTTTCCAACCAAACCATTTACCGCAAATCAATCCAACTCCCAAAACAATATCATGTAGGGTTTGTCTACAAATCGGGGCTTTTCCACTTTTAGAGATCCATATACAATTTTGATGACAAAAAATAACTGTAGTAGTAAAATCATAGCCCAACAATCCCCCAATTTCTTTCAAAATCACTTTTGAGTAAAGGAAAACCACCATGTCAACATATCTCAACTAACTTTAAAAAATCATAACCTTGTTCAAAAATTGTTTTCAAAAATCTTTCTTTCATATTTCAAGATCCACATGCTAAGTTTAACCCAAAACACCTAAATCCATAGATCTTTTGAAATAACAAATAACAAGAGTAAAAATCATGCCAAATGACTACCAAATATACATAACAAAATACGGCACAAATATACTACTGAACTCATATTGAGTTTAGGAAATAGACCCTACCTCTTGAAGCGAAGAGGAGAACTTTGAAAAACTCAAAGTCGATGAAACCACGAAACTCTTGGATCAAAAGAAATCCCTTGACGAGGTCTACAATCTTTCTCAAAAGACCAAGGTGCAAAGATGCCTCTATGAGTAGATCTAGAGATCTAAGTGAAAAAAAGTGAGTTTCTAAAAGAGAGAGAGAGAGAGAGAGAGAGAGAGAGAGAGAGAGAATAGTGAATGGGAAAAGTGTGTTTGGGGCCTATTTATAATGGTAGAATAATAGCCCTAAAATTCAAGAAAAGAATAAGTCAAACCCTCAAAAGTAGAGCCCCAAAACTGAATCAAAAATCTGAAATTTTATTCACAGAGGTCGTCCTTTAAGACAGAGGTGTCGACCCTTAGGAAGAAAGCTAAGACACTAATGTGTGCAGAGGACAAAGGTCGACCCTTGGAATTAGTGGTGTCAACCCTAAATTTCGTAATCTAACCCAGAACAACACAGTAAGGGAAGGGTCAACCGTCAAAACCATGGTATCGACCCTACCAACTAGCAGAGACATTAAAAACAAGGTAATAAGGTTGTGTCGACCCCCAGGAAGGCTAGTGTCGCCCCAAACAAATTTTTCAAGTTCTCAAAGAACTTTTCAACGTAAACAAGTGCGAACGAACAATCCCAACAAGTTTAAATCGAATTGTACTATTCCAAAACCAAAATACAATAACTCCAATGACTCCCAAAAATGAAAATAAAGGAATTAAATACATTATCCATTAGTTTGAAGAACACAAGTGCTACACATATCCTTTAGAATTTGAATGGTGCACTCTGACTGACCATCAGTTTGAGGATGATATGCAGTGCTAAAAGGCAATCGCGTGCCCAAGGCATTCTGTAGGCTCTGCCACAATCGAGCCGTAAAATGCAAATCTTTATCTGAAACAATCGTTATGGGGACACCGTGAAGCCTCACTATGTCCCTAATATAAAGGTCGGCAGAATAATCTACCGAGTCATTCACGCGCATAGGTATAAAGTGCGCCGACTTAGTTAACTAGTCAACTACCACCCAAATTGCATCATTACCCCGTGGAGTCCTCAAAAGATCCACAATGAAATCCATCGTGCAATGCTCCCACTTCCACTCATAGCTAAAGGTTGCAACAAACTCGCTAGCTTCTAATGTTCAGCTGTAGACATCCCATTTTTTACCGTCCTCAAGACTTGGACGTCATCATTTAAACACTCGATGATCATCCATGCTCGTGTTCGTTTTGAGTTCTCGGAGGTCTCGGCTACGCGCCTTACCTTAGGATCTCTCAACTTGTCTGTTTTGTACTTGGTTGTGGACCAAGCACTTGTGTTTTTGCTTCTAAGGGAAGAGGGTGGCTTGTTTGCCATCCCTTGAACTCATCGGCCAAGGCTTGAAGCAGTCGGCCTTGTTTTCTTGCCATCGGCCAAAAGTTTTGGCCGATCGGCACTCTTTTTGGTCGATCGGCACTTATGTTGGTCAATCGGCCATATTTTCTGGCCGAGCCCTGTTCATCTGCTTTATGTAGATATTTTATGCCAGCTGTCATAGCTGGCATCCACAATTCCCCCCCTCCATACACGTGTATGGAGGGATTTGTCCCTTGATTAGCTTGCTTAGGAAGCTTTGAATTTGGATTTCTATAAGAGGGAAGGCCCTCCTCCCTTCTCAAGGGTTCTGAAAAAGAGGGTTAGAGAAGTTGTATCTATCTATCTCTATATTTCCCTCTTTTTACATCTTTGTGTGTGTATTTGTGCTCAAAAGGGTGTTTTGTTCACACTATTGCACACAAACACCTAGCAATACACCATCCTTTGGTTGCTGAGATCCTAGTGAGTTAGTTTCAGAGTCCTTGGAGTGGTTTAAGCTTGGAAAAGTTACTGGAGCCTTGTTCTTGAAAGTGTTCTTCAAGGGTGAGCATTCTTGCTTTTAATACCCCTTTCTTACTTAAGCTTTTAGACCTTCTTGCTTATTGTTTTAAGCTTAACTCTAAACTACAATAAGTTCTGATTTTTTATGCTTTAGATCTTTGTTTAAGATTACTTTTTGTTTTGGGGTTTTTTCCCCCCTCTTAGGCCTTGTTATAGGCCATCCCTTTTGGCCCTTGTTCTTGGCTTTGCATGACCTTCTCACCACTGAAATCCAGAGGATTTTCAGTGGTGGGAAGGTGGTTTTGGAGTCCTAAATAGGAGAGAGTCATTCCCTCTCCTTATTGTCTTGAATGCTAGTATAAATGGCTTATATTGGTAGTATGTTTGCTTGGCTTGTTTTAGCTTCATTTCAGTATGTATTAGGCTTTGTTTTTCCATGATATAACATTGTTTTGACTTGGTTTGGACATACCATGTATGCTTCATGTACTTGCCTTGCAATCCTTTCATTTGCCTTAACATGCATCATGCTTTAAGCCATGTTTCTAGCATGATTTTGGGTCGACTCCATGAAGCTTTTAGCCTTGTTGTAACATGCTGAAGCTCTTATTTGAGTTGTTTTGACCATATATGCCATGCTTTGTATAGCCATAAGGCATTCTAGCTTGTTAGCCTTAAGTGTCCAAGTCACTAGCATGCTTTAGTTGGACCATTTCAATGATTTGGCATTATTTGTTATACTATTTCAATCCATGTTTCATGCTCAAACACTTGCACTTGTCACTCCTTTAATGCTTTAAAGAGTTGATGTTTTATGCCTCATGAATGGGTCATTGTGTATGCCATCATGTTTAGGTCTTTGGGATGCCATCTAAGTGGGGTTTTGGTCTTGTTTTACCATGACATAACTCTGTTTTTCAATGCTTAAGTCATGCCATGTTTGGTTTTGATAGGTGTAGTGTAACACCCCTTTTGTAGCCTTGCATGCCTCATGCTTTTGGCCCTTTGTTCTAGCTTATTTTGGCTTTGGTCCTTGCATGTTTTAGGCTCATTTTGGTATGATCTAGGACTGTTTTGGATTATACTCGTCATTTGCTTCAGATTTTGCATAGCCTTGGTTTGAGTCCCTTGGCTAGTTTCAAGCTTTAAGCCTTTTTGCATGACTTGCTTGGTTTGTTTGGTTGGTTTGGCACCTTTCCTAACATGATTTCAGAGCTTATAATGTATGTCACATGTCCATATTTGTCTCCTTTTAAGTGTTCTTGAAAGTTGCTTTCCTATGCTTAGGTGATAGGCCAATTGGCATGCATGTTTGTATGTACCTTTGTCTTCATTTCCGTAGCATTTCGGCCACTGATTTGGGCATGTTTAAGAGCTGTCCACTTTAGTTTAAGTCCATCCTTTCGCATGTTGTTGCATGTTTACCTCGCATGTTGTCGCATGCTTGTTGCATACTTGGTACATTATATGTTGTTGCATATTAGTTCCCTTGCATGTTGTTGCGTGCTAGTCCTATTGCATTATGCTTACATGCTTGCTAATTGACACGTTGTTGCATGCTCATCCATCTTGCATATTTGTTAGATTACATGTTGTTGCATGTTTGTTATTGGTATTCTTGTTGCATGCCTATTACATTGTATGCATGCATGCTTGCATGCTTAGGTTGCATGTCGCGTGCTTGCATGCTCATGTTGCATTAGCTTGCTTGCATGCTTAGGTTGCATTGCATTGTGTGTGCATTTCCTTGCCTCTTGATCAAGCATGATAGAGGTTGGGGCCCCTTATGTGTTTCTGTGCATTTCATTTGATATTGAACTGCACACTTGGCTCCTTTGGCCATCATGCATCGAAATGCGTGATTGATGGTCTGAGGGTCGAGTACTACACACCTTTGAGTCTTAAACATGATAAGGGGTGTAGTTGTGTAGACATTGTCTTGTAAATGTATTGCCATGCTTTGTTTGTCCTCTGCTGCAGCAACAGGAGCTTTTCAGTAGGAAGAGATGGCCAATCGGCTATATTCAGTGCCAATCGGCAACAAACATTTGGCCGAGAGCCTTATATTTGGTCGATGACCTTCCTATCTTGGTCGATGGCATCATCTCTTGCTCGATGACCTCTCAGCATGCCCACAAGGTGGTTCAGAAGTGTCACAGAAGTTGGCACAATTTTCAGAGGTACAGAGCAGTGCAAACAGAGGCAACATGAAGCATGGCGATGGATTTTCGAGCGAAGCCGTCCGAGCATGCATTCATCCCTCGTCTCGAGGCCATTTCAGTGTTTTAATAACTTAGAATAGTTATTTATTTTGATTTGGTTGTGTAACTAATTAATTAGCTTGTTAGTTAGTTAATTAGATTGATTTGTATTATTCTTTCGGTCCCTCCGTCGAGAGGGCGCAATTGTGTAATAAGCGTGCATGTGTGTGATGCATGTCTTCCAACCCCACGTCTTTCTCCCTTTTATGTAACCACTTACTATGGTTAGTTCTAGGGCACGTTTCATTTAGCATCCTTATGCTCGCATGTTTCCATCCATTCATCTGTATCGCATGCACCAGGCTCGGTGCATCATACTAACTGCATTGTATTTCAATCCCTACTTGAATACATGTATCGAGTTGTCATACCTCATATGTCATCTTAGAATAGCCGAGCCTATTTCTAGTTGCAGTTTGCATGTGTTGCATTAGCCATCTTAACATGAGCTAGGATCATGCATTTGATTACTAACTAGTTCTTTATTTTGGCTCGGAGTACACTGTGAGTGTTTACACTTTAGCATCTTGCATGTGTGTTAGTGTTAACATGACAGCATGCTTGCCATGAGGCTAATTGCTTATGTGATATAGCTGCCTGAATGCCTGTGGGTGAAGGCTGGATTACTTGAATTGGAACGATTCATTGAAATCCGTGTTTTAGCCTACTTACGAGTAGCAAACTTCAAACCATTTCCAAACAAACGGATATGCAATGCTTTGTTCCAAATTAGGCGATCTAGTCTATACTTGTGTGTTGTGCCCATCACGTAGTAATTCTAGGCTAATAATCGGAATAAGAACACATGTGTTTTCAAAAACAAGATATCATGTTTAGTACAGGCCGATCTTTGATCGGGCAAGCGGGGGTGCTCATAGACGACCTTCCCCAATTGTACCCAAGTTCCCGAGCCGAGGCAACTTTGGTTATGACGGACACGTGGCCTTAGGCACGAGTCAAGGTTTCCTAAATTCCCCTAAAATAAATATTTAGGTGGCGACTCTGTATCTGGCAAAGCAGTCCATGTTTGGCATTTCTTTCTTAAAAATCAGTTTTCCAAAACGATTTGCCGGATTTGGACTGTTTGGTGATTTATCGGTCTCACATTGCACTTTGCGGGATTAGATTCAGAACCGTGACATTTGAGTCTGAACTGTAGTAGCAAAGCCCAAGGGCACGTCTACATCAGCCTTCACTTGTTGACAAGTAAGACACTTCAATACAAACTCGCCCACATCCTTCTTCATGCCCCTCCACCAAAACTGGCGACTAAGGTCATGATACATCTTTATGCCTCTCGGATGCACCACAAGGTGTGAATGGTGAAACTCTCAGAGTACTTCTTCTCAACACGACCCCGGCACGGAAAAATGGTCACAGTATCTAACACTTGAATCAGGATACACATTCAAGCCTTTCTCTACCTTCCCACTAGAGATCTTATCCCGAAGGGATTCTACCTCAAGGTCGCTCTTCTATGCTTCTATCACTCGATTCACAAGTGTAGGTTGTGCAACTACCGAAAATAAGGCTAGAGACTCAACAGACTCGCTAAGATACAAGTCAAACTCACCAATAGCACCCAACATCCCCCATTCCTGGATGGCAATACAAGCTACACTGCTGATGGATTTCCTATTCAAGGCATCGGCCACAACATTGGCCTTTCCCAGATGATAATGTAACTCAAAATCATAATCTTCTATAAACTCCATCCACCCCATCTGCCTCAGTGTAGACGTCCCCCGAACATCCCGGGAAAATCCCATTTTGTTCATTGGGCTCACTACAGTTCGGACTCAATGTCACGGTTCTGAATCTGATCTTGCAAAGTGCAATGCAAGATCGATAAATCACCAAAGAGTCTAAATCCGGCAAATGGTTTTGAAAAACTGATTTTTAGAAAGAAGTGTCAAACATGGACTGCTTTGCCAGATACAGAGTCGCCACCTAAATATTTTATTTTGGGGGAATTTAGGAAACCCTGATTCATGCCTACGGCCACGTGTCCGTCATCACCAAAGCTACCTCGGCTCGGGAACTTGGGTACGATTGGGGAAGGTCATGCAATGAGCACCCCCGCTCGTCCGATCAAAGATCGGCCACTACTAAACATGATATCTTGTTTTTGAAAACACATGTGCTCTTATTCCGGTTATTAACCTAGAATTACTATGTGATACGCACGGCATACAAGTATAGACTGGATTACCTAAGTTGGAACAAAGCATTGCATATCCGTTTGTTTTGAAAATGGATTGAAGTTTACTACTCGCAAGTAGGCTAAAACACGGGTTTCGACGAATTATTCCAACTCAAGCAACCCAACCTTCACCCACAGGCATTCAGGCAGTTATATCACACAAGCACATAGCCTCATGGTAAGCATTCTATCATGGCAGTCACTCACACGCATGCAAGGATGCTAAAGCATAAACACTTACCGAGTACTCCGAGCCAAAGAAAGAAGCTAATTAGAAAACATGCATGAATCCTAACTATGTTGAGATGCCTAATGCAACACATGCAAAAATAAAACTACAATAGGCTCGGCTATTCTAAGATGGCATATGAGATGCAACAATCGAGACATGTATTCAACTTGGAATTGAAATGCAATGCAGTTAGCATAATGCGCCGAGCCCGGTGCATGCAATATAGATGAATGAATGCAAACATGCGAACATATAGATGCTAATTGAAACATGCCCTAAAACTAACTATCATAAGCTGGTAAATAAAAGAGAGAAAGACGTGGTGTTGGAAGACATGCATCACACACACGCACACTTATTACAAAGTTCGCCCTCTCGCGGAGGGTCCGAATAAATAATATAGAACCAACTAGCTACTCCAAGCTATTTAAACTAGTTATTACACATCCGAAATAAATAACGAATTACAGCTAAATATTACACAACATTAATTAATTAACAAATTAAACTAAGGAAGCAAATAAATTAGCATGCAAGCTACATGAAATGGACTGTCTCAGCTCTGTTCCGAATGATAAAGGATGCATGCATGCTCGAGTCGCCTTGTCGGGAAATCCATCGCGATGTCTCAACTCGCCTTTGTTTGCAATTGAACTCAGAAACTTGCACAAAGCTCCAAGGAGGTGAAACTCCACCCTGGGAATCTAGGGGGAGGTTGCCGACCAGCTATAGGCATTGGAGACCACCTACCGACCACCCTTGGTGGTGAAAACCAGAAAAGGTGGTCGGCCTGCCAGTTTCTTCTCCTGGTTTCTGCATTTTCTGCAACAAAGGCAAGAGAGAGAGAAGGCAAAGTATTTTCAACATATGTATGCCCGACCACTCTCCCCGTCATTCCATAAGCTCTAGGGAGTGTAGTCCTTGATCCTCGTGCCATCAATCACGCATCCCGATGCATGATGGCCGAGGAGTCGAATTGCACGACTCAATGTGAAATGAATGCACATGTAAACACCTAAAGCCAACAACTCTATCATGGATAGTCAAGATTGTCGGTGACCAAGAATCGAGGCACGTTTCATCACTTTGAGTACGAAACGTCCCTCGTTTCCTGTGTTTGGACTAAACCCTACTCCAAACACAATGCAACAAACAATGTATGGACAAATGCAACTCTAGCATGCGATCTAAATGCAATGCAACTAAGTGATGCGAAGATGCACGGAATGACATGCAAGCATGCAGATGGCACACACAATGCTATGAACTAATCAATGGCATACTCAATGCACACAGATTATATGGCATGCACAATGCACATGTGAAGCTAACATACACCATGAGATGAACAAAACACGCACAATGCAATGATCAATCATACGACAACATGGACTAGATGGCATACAAAATGCAAGATGGACTTAAACCAAAGTGGATGGGCCTCGGCCACCCCCAAATCAGTGGCCAATGGATGATGAAATCAAAGCAACAAGACACACACAAGCATGCACAAATGCAAAGGCTCCAAGCCAAGGGCACAAGATACAACTCTCCCAGGGTATGGCAAGGATGAAACATGGGACACAATGGCATATACTTCAGCTCTGGAATGGCATGCAAAATGGTCCCGAATCATGCAAACAACTCACCCGATGCATGTTGGATGGCACAATTACCGAAACTAGTGACGTGCATTACACTAAAGGTATGCAAAGCGATGCTCAAATGACCAAACCAACCCCAAACAGTCCCTATGCAGGCCCAAAATAGTAACAAAATAGACTAAGATGATGGTTTGCAATGCACAAAAATGAAGCTCATGCAATAGCCCAAAAATGAGACATACAAGCACAACTCTCAAACGCATTTAAAGAGTGGAAATCATGGGAATATGGCACAAGTATAAGCTCTGAGATAACATGTTCAATGATGCCAAGTTAAGCATGCAAGAGGTTCAAAACTCGAAGCTAGGCAAGGGTATTACACTACAAGCATGCATGGCAAGCATCATTCGACCATGGGACCTCAAAACAGAGCTAAGGCGCCCAAATCATGAATAAAGTCAGTTTAGAACATGGCCAAAATATGCTAGAATCAAGGGCCAAAACAACATGCAATATGAGCTAGTGAACATGGACTACACTAAACCAGAAAAAGCTAAAGACATGACATGCCAAATAAAGCCCAAAAACCCACTGAAAGATGATCAATGCATGCAAGAATGGCATGCTCCTTTGATAGGCTATAAGAGGGGTTATTCTACACATGCAAAAGGCACACCCAAGGTGACAAAACCAACTCCAAAAAAAGCCTAGGCAGGCCCTAAAAGCCACTGAAAAGGGCCTGAAACAAGGCTTGGAGGTGTGCAAATGAAAGCTCATTTTCAAGGCCAAAAATGCAAACAAATAAGACAAGGAGAGAGAGGGTCACCCCTCTCTGATTTTGGTCCTCAAAACCACATACCAACCACTGAAAATCCGCTAGATTTCAGTGGTTAAAGGGCCAAGCAAAGGTCAACACAAAGGCCTTAGGGCATGGCTCAAAACAAGGCAAAATGAAGCATGCAACGGGGTAGATGACCCCCAACAACAAAATGACCTCAGACAAACATCAAAAGGACCTCAAAACAAGACTTTTTTTAGTTGACAACAAAGCTCAAATATGCATGCAAATAAGGCTAAGAGATGGATCAAAATAAAGCTTAAAAGAGGAAAAAACTGTGTTACCCTTGAAGCTCAGCAAGACAGCAAGCTTCTGGAGCAAAACCAACTCTTTGAGACCTCTCAAGACCCTCCAAGAACCATAGAACAATGGTGGAGGTGTGTGGCTATGAGGTGTGGTGTAATAGGTCAAGAACAAGACCCTTTTGAACCCAAAATAAAGAGATATAGAGGGAAGTGTATGCACAAGCCTTGGACAAATTTCTCAACCTCAGCAAAGGAAGATGAGGGCCTCTCTTATAGAGATACAAGGCCAAAGCTTCTCAAGAAGCTAAAAACCAAGGCTCAAGATCCTCCATACACATGTATGGAGGATACAGTTTGTGCCTTCCAGCTGGCACAGCAGCCAACAACTCACAAAGACAGAACTGGAGGGAGTAGGCCGACCAGTTCAAGTGGTCGGCCGGCCACTTCCCCTGGTCGGCCGACCAGTTCAAAAGGTTCAACCAAAGGAAAGGTGGTCAGCAGCCCCATTTGGTGGTCTCCCAACTGAATGCAAGCTAGTGGTATGGTGGGAGACTAGTAAATGTGGCCCAAAGACCAAGGAGACCAGCTTCCTAACAAGAAAACCGGCTGGCGGGAGAAAAGGTGGTCTCCAAGAGAAAAGGTGGTCTCCCACCCTTGTACCACCTTCCAAACAATGAAAACAAGGTCCATGCCAAAAATGAACCAAGACGGATGCAAAGCGGGGGTTTGGGGGTCAACCCGCGCAGCCGGGTGCCCCGAAAATAGGCTGTTAAGCATCGAAAGCAGCGTGCGACCACAAAGGTGGGCTCCCGGGCCACAGTGTCCCTCTAGAGAGAGGAACCAAGGTGTGTGCCAAAAACTGTGCCAAACAGAGAAAGTTAAGTGGTCCCGAACCGAGGCGCACGGCCGACGGCTCCGAAAATCGGAAATCGGTCTCCAAACGGGAACAGTGGCCTGTGACCACGCAAAGTAGCCTACGGCCACTGAGAGATGGTCTACAAGACCTCTCCCTCCCTTCGGGAAGAGAAAACAAGACCTGGTTCGCAAACCGAGGCAAAGCACAAAGGGTCCCGAGGTCCGGGGGTAAGGCTCTCAACTGAAACTCCGAAACCTCAGAACGAGCACAACATGCACCATCACTGAGCGCTCAATCGATGACGCTGAGTCTTAAGGTCGGTCAAAATGGGGTGTCTACAGTTGCCCCTCTTTGACAGAACTCGAAAGTCATAAGTGACAGGAGTGAATGTCAAAGCCCAGAGACGACCCATTTTTACAAGGCCGAAGACTTAGACAAACAAGAGATAAACAAGAGATGTGCCCGCAGGCAGGCAAAATGCAAAACGATACGCTCAAAGCCGAACATAACTCATGATTATGCAAAGCGAGCTGTAATGAAGCAAATATTCACAATAAATGCGACAGTTTTAAGCAAAAGGCAAATCAAACTACATTTCATGCAGTTAATGTAGGACAATTATACAATCTCGTTCTCACGCGGAGAATACAATACCGTCTGGTCGTCTGGTCGCACTAGCTTCAAATGAACCGTACATACAATATCGTGCCAGTAAAAGAAAGAAACTTAACAGGTACAATATTGTTAGAAACGTGCATAACAATGCAAATGAAAAGTGCGTTACGCATATGGAGAGGTGCATGACAATGCGACCTAATTGTGATGCATAACAACGCGAGCGAGATGTGCATAACAATGCAGGAAAGGTGCGTGACAACGCAGGTAGAGTGTGCATAACAATGCAATTGAAACAAGCATGATAATGCAAGTAAAATGTACGCGACAACGCAGGTGAGGAGTGCATAACAATACAATTGAGGCATAAACACATGTAAGTGAAGTACACGCGACAACGCATACAATGTGTGAAGCAAGATGTAGACATATGTAAGTAAAGCATACGCGACAACGCGTGCAATGCATGTAACAGGAATTGAACACATGTAAGTAAAGCATACGCGACAACGCATGCAATGTGTGAAGTAGAAATTGAACACATGTAAGTAAAGCATACGCGACAACGCATGCAATGTGTGAAGTAGAAATTGAACACATGTAAGTAAAGCATACGCGACAACGCATGCAATGCGTGAAGTAGAAATTGAACACATGTAAGTAAAGCATAGGCGACAACGCATGCAATGCGTGAAGTAGAAATTGAACATATGTAAGTAAAGCATACGCGACAACGCATGCAATGCGTGAAGTAGAAATTGAACACGCGTAAGTAAAGCATACGCAACAACACATGCAATGTGTGAAGTAGAAATTGAACACATGTAAGTAAAGCATACGCGACATGCAATGTGTGAAGTAGAAATTGAACACATGTAAGTAAAGCATACGCGATAACGCATGCAATGTGTGAAGTAGAAATTGAACACATGTAAGTAAAGCATACGCGACAACCCATGCAATGTGTGAAGTAGAAATTGAACACATGTAAGTAAAGCATACGCGACAACGCATGCAATGTGTGAAGTAGAAATTGAACACATGTAAGTAAAGCATATGCGATAACGCATGCAATGTGTGAAGTAGAAATTGAACACATGTAAGTAAAGCATACGCGATAACGCGCATGCAATGTGTGAAGTAGAAATTGAGCACATGTAAGTAAAGCATACGTGACAACGCATGCAATGTGTGAAGCAGGAATGGTGTGCATGACAACGCAAGCAAAGAAAGTGCATAACAATGCAGGAGAGGTATAACTTTAATAGCATGCTTGAAACAAAACGCTGAGTAAAGAAGTGCAAGCCTCATAGAGGGCAACTCAAACGCGACTTCCGATTTACCTCTCGGAGGAGTCGCAACGTACTCAAAAAGGATACACCTTGCTCTTGGCGTGAGTAACGACGAGCCATGCATCGAAGACTTGATTTGAAGTTCCCGCGGAGGCATTTCGCGGCAGAAAGTGCACTTTCCTTGTACTTTCTTGAGAGCCGGGGACTCCAATCATCACCAAAATTCATAGGGAGAACAGAGGGACATGGGAGACCACCTAGGAGGGCCACCGACCAGTTTTTGCTCACAGGGTGGTCGGCCAGCCATAAAATCTGGTCAGCCGACCACTTTGCTAAATCCGGTGCAGTTTTGTCTTTTCATGCTTGGATCTTTAAGTACACACATCCCAAACACTGTTGCTCACAACTCCAAGTCCGAAATCAGTCCCTCTTCCTTCCTAGACCATTTTCTCCCTCAGATCTGTGCTTTATACGCGTTTTCCAATGCCCCACACAAAGTTGTTTCGCGAAAACTTTCAGTTCTCTTCACTTTGAACCAATTAAAATTTGATTTCGGAGCTTCTTTCTCCATTTTCACCGATTGAGGTAAGTTTGTCTTGAAATTTGGAACATTTTCTCGAGAGTTTACTTTTGTTGACTTTTTCATTTTCCCGAGAGTTGACTTTTGTTGACTTTTTCTAATTTTCGCTCATTTTGCTCATTTTTGCAGATTTCTTCAAATGGCGGGTCATTTTCACCATGGTGGAGGTCCTCCAGGTGCCGGGATGATAGACATCATGTCCTTGCCTCGAGAGTTCGGCCTTTCGACCCCGAGAGGTATCATCCTCAGGAGCACGTCTTACCTCCGACCACTTTCTATCACTTCACTGACTTTGATCGACGAGCACCCACGGATCTGCTACTACGAGAGCCAGAGTCTCATCTCTCTCATCAGGCACGAGAGATATGTACTTCGTTTTTACATTCTCCGCAATGTATTCTGCATTTCCTGCTCATTCTATGCTTTCGCTATGTGTTTTTTATCTGCTCATTCTGAACACATTCACACACCATACTTCTGCTTATTTGAGCACGCAGCTCACAACACAGTATTTTGTTAAATTGGCGCACAGCTTGTTCTAAACACCCGGTTCATTTTTATCACACAGTTTGTCTCGGGTACACGGCTCGTTTTTCGGGCACACAGCTTGTTTCTCGGGCACACAGCTCGTACTGAACACGCAGTCTATTTACTTCATTGGCACGCCGCTCATTCATCTCATTCTGAAAACTGAATACATCTGTTAATTCTGAATGCAGGTATCTTCTCGTTCTACCCGAGGTTATGGCTCGATCATCGCTAGGGAGTGGTATGCGGAGCTCCCAGATACCGGTCATCATATGGTTGACGAGGTACGGTTTGGACCCTTCTGTGCGAGGCTATCACATTACCCAGCGAGCAGGACCTTGATGGGGGCACTTGTGGAGAGATGGTGGGACACGACCAACTCGTTCCACTTTTCAGCTACCGGGGATATGATGATGACCCCATTTGACTTTGCCATGCTGACTGGCCTTGATGTGGCCGGCCGACCGGTCCCTACGACGCAGATATGGGCGAGTGGGAGGCGGCTTGGATTCATCTGCTGGGAGCCCGCCCGCCGATTGACAGATCTTCTGGTAGAGTCAGGTACACCTGGTTTCCCGTGCAGTACAGGGAGACTATGCCCGAGACTCTCGAGGAGATAGAGCAGTATGCTCGAGGGTTTTTGATGTTCCTCCTTGGGACCACTTTGTTCTCTAACAGGGGGAACACTGTTGGACTGTATCTACTCAGTGCTTTAGTGGACCTATCACAGGTCAACCAGTATGACTGGGGTGGCGCCGGCCTCGCTACCCTTTACTGTTACATGAGTGCGACCTCCCGCGGGCAGGGAACATAGTCGGTGGCTACTGGAGAGCCTGGGAGGTACTTTCTGCCCTCTTGATTTACATTCATGTCTTTCATTAGTTGTACACTGCACACGGCACACCTTACATTCGGTATTCTACATTCTGCACTCAGCATTCTATATTCTCCATTCTGTATTCATATTATGCATTCAACATTCTATATTCTCTGTAAATTCTGTATTCTGATGGCTATTGCCCTATTTTCCACAGCTATGGGTTTACGCATACTTTCCGACGCTAGCCCCGGAGCTCGAGGTGGAGGTGCCTCTTGTGATTCCTTACTCTCACGTATTTGAGGCCCGGTACCGGCCGAGGGCTCGGGAGACTTTGCCCTACTTGCGGCAATTCTTTGATACGGTGCGGGCGACCGAGGTAATTCAGAACTCTCAGTTCTTCATGTTTTTAGCTTTGATTCATCTTGCATATTTACGATATCTAATCAGCTCATGCACTGGTTACCCGCAGATCACTTGGCAGCCCTGGACGCCTTTGGGAGGAGATATCCATTTCCGATTCCCTAGGGGATGGGCCTCTTCTCTATACAGGACTTTATTTGAGGGGCCGGTTGGCAGGGCCTGGTTTCTGGGGGATCACTTCATGCGTCAGACGATGGGCGTCCCTGATCAGAGTATCCCCTCAGCACCTCCAGAGGACATGCGGTCCACTGAGGGACTCACTCCCGAGGAGGTCCACGTCGCTATGTTGGGTGCTGATGCGATTCTGCACACGGAGGAGGGGGAGTACGCGACTTACCGCCATACGTACCTGATGCCCCCACTGACGGGTATCCGTACTTCTACGAGGAGGGCTGCTGGTGCATCATCGTCAGCTCGAGCCCAGGCTGCAGATATCCCTTCGACTAGCAGGGCCGGCACATCGAGAGGTGGGGCTGGACTGATTCCCCCGATTCCCCCGACTTATCAGCACGCTGGGTGGCTAGATCTTCCGACCGAGCTGATAGGCTGGCAGTATGGGGCATCCTACCCGATTCCACTGGAGCCTCCATTGCCTTATCACCGATACGTCAGAGACCCTGACTCGCACCGGTATGCTTTACAGTTTTGATTTATCACTCAGATATTTGGACATTCATTCATTCACTGATAACTTGCACTTGCATCTGCAGCCGCCCATCGAGTATTGTGACGGGTTACTCGGAGTGGTGGCCTCACTCGAGAGCATGGTCTTACGGAGGGAGACGCAGCTGTTCATCGCCGGTGTTTCGGTACTTTTCAATTTCCTTGAATTTATCATACTTCTAATGACATGCTGAATTTGATCATTTCACTGCATTGGTTGACTGCATGTGTAGAGCGCATCTGACACACACCATATTTATATATCGTATCTGCATACACCCATCCCATGTAGCTTTCTTGTCTCTGCATCTGGTATACATGTCGGCTAATGTATTCGAATTGCCCTCTTTTTTCAGATGCCACCGCTACAGGCTGGGCCATCCAGGCCTTCTCGAGGAGCTGGGAGAGGGGATTCGACTCGCAGCCGAGGCAGGCGCAAAGCGCCTATCAGAGATGATGAGGAGTCCAGCGAGGAGGAGGAGTCTGCGCATCCTCAGTCAGAGACCTCCATAGGCAGAGAGGATGACTCTGGCTCCGGTTCTGAGAATGGAGGTGATGCTGGGGAGGGTTCCGAGGACGGCAGCTCCGATTCGGATGGTGATGGCGCAGAGGTTGCTCAGCTGAAGAGGACGAAGAGGGCCTCTCAGTCTTGCACTTGATAACACTGATGCAGATGTTCTTGCTTTATTGTCTTTTATTACTAGTAGTTGTAGCACATTAGCTTTTAGGCAGTTTTATTTTCTTTAAAACTTGTACCCTGTTGTAAGATGTTGTAAAAAAAGAAGTTATGATGGAATGAAACAGCTTTTTGTTCAAAAAGTGTTGTATTTTGTATTCTTAGCATCGCATCGCATCATTTTGCACAAAAATGAGATTGAATGAAAATTCAGCATTGTATATCACCAAGTCAGGTAGTGAACCGACGCAACAAACTAAACAATTTAACTCGCTAAGAAACAACAAAACCTCAGCATGTTTACAACTCGATAAGCAAAACACGACAATGTTGATAAACAGAAAACAACAATTCGATGGACAAACTCGACAACTCGATAAACAAACTTAACAACAACTCGATAAATAAAGAACAACAACTCGATAAGCAAATGAATTTCGGACAAACCGGGCGACAGAACGCACCCGAAACAGAGGTAGACTCGGACCTTCAACACTCCCAACACATGGAAATGCTAGGAGCTCCCTTCTAGAGACTAGGAAAAGACCAAAGACCAACTTCCCTCCATGGCCGACCATCAGAGAAGGCTGGCTGACCAGCTTTCTACCTTGGAGACCAATGGGGTGGTCGGCCGACCAGAAAAAATGGCTGGCTGACCAGAAAAAGTGGTCGGCCTACCACTTGGCCTGGTGACCTCCAGATTTTTGACACGTGTCTCCCGAACAGTGCCTTATCCTTCATAAAGGTTCCAACTTCGTGGTTCTCTCATTCCATCTCAGTTTTGCATCAAAATGGAGGCATTTCTCATCCAAAATCTCACAGCTTGGATTGCTACTTTAGACGGCTCGGAAAAGTTGAACTTCCGGGGCTTCGGCATAAATGCACTATTCACGCTGAGTCGCACTCCGCTACATCTTCCATTTCCATCCCCTGTCCGGCAAAGTTTTGGAATCCAATAACACATGTCTTTAGCTTTGGCGGGCAAGAGGTGTGTCCTACCTTGAAAGATTTCCAAGCTTTGATGGAATCCGAGCGCAACGAAGAAATCTTGCCCCAACTTCGCTTCGGCCACGCCCAAGCCTTAGGGCGAATATGTGGGCTCACTATGCACGACGCTCGATCTTTGATTTGTGACGGAATGCTGGATATTCCAAGTTTGATTTGTCAGTTTTCCGATGCTGGTGACCACGGTAACCATCATTGGCACGGCTTTCGGCGACATGCTCTTTGTTTGTGCATGGTATCTTATTTCTTGCTTACCTCAGGCTCCGGAGGATCTAGTGTCCGGTTGATCGAGGTTGCCCAAGGCTTAAAGGAGGGCAAAAGCTGCATTGCCATGTCATTGGCCGAGACATAGATGGGCTTGGATGCTTTTCATCGCTGAGAGACGACTAGAGGTAATGTTTCCCACCCTATCTCACATATATATTTCTCACATCACTCGGCCGTCAAGCTTGGTTTTTCTCACAAAGCCCTTTTCTCATTTTTCTCTCATCGTACGTCTGTCTATTCTTTATTCTCTCATTTTTCATCCCTCCCCAGGTGTGGTTGTGTAGACACCCCATTTTTGACCGTCCTCAAGACTTGGACGTCATCATTTGAACACTCGATGATCATCCATGTTTGTTTTCGTTTTGAGTTCTCGGAGGTCTCGGTTGCATGCCTTGCCTCAAGACCTCTCGACTTGTTTATTTTGTGCTTGGTTATGGACCAAACACTTGTGTTTTTGCTTCTAAGGGCAGGAATGGCTTGTTGGCCATCCCTACACCTCACCGGCCATGGCTTGAGGCCACCGGCCCTGTTTTCTTGCTACCGGCCAAAGGTGTTGGCCGGTCGGCAACGTTTTTGGTCGGCCGACCATTGTTTTGGTCGATCAGCCACTTTTTCTGGCCGAGACCTTTTCTTTGCCTTTTTCAGGCATTATGCATACCAGCTGTGCCAGCTGGTAAGCACAGACCCTGCCCTCCATACACGTATATGGAGGATTTGCACCCTTATTTTAGCTTCTTGAGGAAGCTTGAACCTTTTGAACCCTTATTTTAGCTTCTTGAGGAAGTTTGAACCTTTTGAACCTTTGCTTTTGTGCATAACAATGCAGGAAGGGTGCGTGACAACGCAGGTAGAGTGTGCATAACAATGCAATTGAAACAAGCATGATAATGCAAGTAAAATGTACGCGACAACGCAGGTGAGGAGTGCATAACAATACAATTGAGGCATAAACACATGTAAGTGAAGTACACGCGACAACGCATACAATGTGTGAAGCAAGATGTAGACATATGTAAGTAAAGCATACGCGACAACGCATGCAATGCGTGTAACAGGAATTGAACACATGTCAGTAAAGCATACACGGCAATGCATGCAATGTGCGAAGTAGAAATTGAACACATGTAAGTAAAGCATACGCGACAACGCATGCAATGTGTGAAGTAGAAATTGAACACATGTAAGTAAAGCATACGCGACAACGTATGCAATGCGTGAAGTAGAAATTGAACACATGTAAGTAAAGCATACGCGACAACACATGCAATGTGTGAAGTAGAAATTGAACACATGTAAGTAAAGCATACGCGACAACCATGCAATGTGTGAAGTAGAAATTGAACACATGTAAGTAAAGCATACGCGACAACGCATGCAATGTGTGAACTAGAAATTGAACACATGTAAGTAAAGCATACGCGATAACGCATGCAATGTGTGAAGTAGAAATTGAACACATGTAAGTAAAGCATACGCGATAACGCATGCAATGTGTGAAGTAGAAATTGAGCACATGTAAGTAAAGCATACGTGACAACGCATGCAATGTGTGAAGCAGGAATGGTGTGCATGACAACGCAAGCAAAGAAAGTGCATAACAATGCAGCAGGAGAGGTATAACTTTAATAGCATGCTTGAAACAAAACGCTGAGTAAAGAAGTGCAAGCCTCATAGAGGGCAACTCAAACGCGACTTCCGATTTACCTCTCGGAGGAGTCGCAACGTACTCAAAAAGGATACACCTTGCTCTTGGCGAGTAACGACGAGCCATGCATCGAAGACTTGATTTGAAGTTCCCGCGGAGGCATTTCGCGCCAAAGTGCACTTTCCTTGTACTTTCTTGAGAGCCGGGGACTCCAATCATCACCAAAATTCATAGGGAGAACAGAGGGACATGGGAGACCACCTAGGAGGGCCACCGACCAGTTTTGCTCACAGGGTGGTCGGCCAGCCATAAAATCTGGTCGGCCGACCACTTTGCTAAATCCGGTGCAGTTTTGTCTTTTCATGCTTGGATCTTTAAGTACACACATCCCAAACACTGTTGCTCACAACTCCAAGTCCGAAATCAGTCCCTCTTCCTTCCTAGACCATTTTCTCCCTCAGATCTGTGCTTTATACGCGTTTTCCAATGCCCCACACAAAGTTGTTTCGCGAAAACTTTCAGTTCTCTTCACTTTGAACCGATTAAAATTTGATTTCGGAGCTTCTTTCTCCATTTTCACCGATTGAGGTAAGTTTGTCTTGAAATTTGGAACATTTTCTCGAGAGTTGACTTTTGTTGACTTTTTCATTTTCCCGAGAGTTGACTTTTGTTGACTTTTTCTAATTTTCGCTCATTTTGCTCATTTTTGCAGATTTCTTCAAATGGCGGGTCATTTTCACCATGGTGGAGGTCCTCCAGGTGCCGGGGATGAGCTAGACATCATGTCCTTGCCTTCGAGAGTTCGGCCTTTCGACCCCGAGAGGTATCATCCTCAGGAGCACGTCTTACCTCCGACCACTTTCTATCACTTCACTGACTTTGATCGACGAGCACCCACGGATCTGCTACTACGAGAGCCAGAGTCTCATCTCTCTCATCAGGCACGAGAGATATGTACTTCGTTTTTACATTCTCCGCAATGTATTCTGCATTTCCTGCTCATTCTATGCTTTCGCTATGTGTTTTTTATCTGCTCATTCTGAACACATTCACACACCATACTTCTGCTTATTTGAGCACGCAGCTCACAACACAGTATTTTGTTAAATTGGCGCACAGCTTGTTCTAAACACCCGGTTCATTTTTATCACACAGTTTGTCTCGGGTACACGGCTCGTTTTTCGGGCACACAGCTTGTTTCTCGGGCACACAGCTCGTACTGAACACGCAGTCATTTACTTCATTGGCACGCGCTCATTCATCTCATTCTGAAAACTGAATACATCTGTTAATTCTGAATGCAGGTATCTTCTCGTTCTACCCGAGGTTATGGCTCGATCATCGCTAGGGAGTGGTATGCGGAGCTCCCAGATACCGGTCATCATATGGTTGACGAGGAGGGTTTGGACCCTTCTTGCGAGGGCTATCACGTTACCCAGCGAGCAGGACCTTGATGGGGGCACTTGTGGAGAGATGGTGGGACACACCAACTCGTTCCACTTTTCAGCTACCGGGGATATGAGATGACCCCTTTGACTTTGCCATGCTGACTGGCCTTGATGTGGCCGGCCGACCGGTCCCCTACGACGCAGAATGGGCGAGTGGGAGGCGGCTTGGATTCATCTGCTGGGAGCCCGCCCGCCGATTGACAGATCTTCTGGTAGAGTCAGGTACACCTGGTTTCCCGTGCAGTACAGGGGAGACTATGCCCGAGACTCTCGAGGAGATAGAGCAGTATGCTCGAGGGTTTTTGATGTTCCTCCTTGGGACCACTTTGTTCTCTACAGGGGGAACACGTTGGACTGTATCTCTCAGTGCTTTAGTGGACCTATCACAGGTCAACCAGTATGACTGGGTGGCGCCGGCCTCGCTACCCTTTACTGTTACATGAGTGCGACCTCCCGCGGGCAGGGAACATAGTGGTGGCTACTGGAGAGCCTGGGAGGTACTTTCTGCCCTCTTGATTTACATTCATGTTTTCATTAGTTGTACACTGCACACGGCACACCTTACATTCGGTATTCTACATTCTGCACTCAGCATTCTATATTCTCCATTCTGTATTCATATTATGCATTCAACATTCTTATTCTCTGTAAATTCTGTATTCTGATGGCTATTGCCCTTTTTCCACAGCTATGGGTTTACGCATACTTTCCGACGCTAGCCCGGAGCTCGAGGTGGAGGTGCCTCTTGTGATTCCTTACTCTCACGTATTTGAGGCGGCCGGTACCGGCCGAGGGCTCGGGAGACTTTGCCCTACTTGCGGCAATTCTTTGATACGGTGCGGGCGACCGAGGTAATTCAGAACTCTCAGTTCTTCATGTTTTTAGCTTTGATTCATCTTGCATATTTACGATATCTAATCAGCTCATGCACTGGTTACCCGCAGATCACTTGGCAGCCCTGGACGCCTTTGGGAGGAGATATCCATTTCCGATTCCCTAGGGTGGGCCTCTTCTCTATACAGGACTTTATTTGAGGGGCCGGTTGGCAGGGCCTGGTTTCTGGGGGATCACTTCATGCGTCAGACGATGGGCGTCCCTGATCAGAGTATCCCCTCAGCACCTCCAGAGGACATGCGGTCCACTGAGGGACTCACTCCCGAGGAGGTCCACGTCGCTATGTTGGGTGCTGATGCGATTCTGCACACGGAGGAGGGGAGTACGCGACTTACCGCCATACGTACCTGATGCCCCCACTGACGGGTATCCGTACTTCTACGAGGAGGGCTGCTGGTGCATCATCGTCAGCTCGAGCCCAGGCTGCAGATATCCCTTCGACTAGCAGGGCCGGCACATCGAGAGGTGGGGCTGGACTGATTCCCCCGATTCCCCCGACTTATCAGCACGCTGGGTGGCTAGATCTTCCGACCGAGCTGAAGGCTGGCAGTATGGGCATCCTACCCGATTCCACTGGAGCCTCCATTGCCTTATCACCGATACGTCAGAGACCCTGACTCGCACCGGTATGCTTTACAGTTTTGATTTATCACTCAGATATTTGGACATTCATTCATTCACTGATAACTTGCACTTGCATCTGCAGCCGCCCATCGAGTATTGTGACGGGTTACTCGGAGTGGTGGCCTCACTCGAGAGCATGGTCTTACGGAGGGAGACGCAGCTGTTCATCGCCGGTGTTTCGGTACTTTTCAATTTCCTTGAATTTATCATACTTCTATGACATGCTGAATTTGATCATTTCACTGCATTGGTTGACTGCATGTGTAGAGCGCATCTGACACACACCAATTTATATATCGTATCTGCAAAGCTCCTTTGCAAGGCCAAAAATGCAAACAAATAAGACAAGGAGAAAGAGGGTCACCCCTCTCTGATTTAGGTCCTCAAAACCACATACCAACCACTGAAAATTCACTGGATTTCAGTGGTTAAAGGGCCAAGCAAAGGTCAACACAAAGGCCTTAGGGCATGGCTCAAAACAAGGCAAAATGAAGCATGCAAGGGGGTAGATGACCCCCAACAACAAAATGACCTTAAACAAACATCAAAAGGACCTCAAAACAAGACTTTTTTCAGTTGACAACAAAGCTCAAATATGCATGCAAATAAGGCTAAGAGATGGATCAAAATAAAGCTTAAAAGAGGGGAAAAGTGTGTTACCCTTGAAGCTCAGCAAGATAGCAAGCTTATGGACCAAAAACCAACTCTTTGAGACCTCTCAAGACCCTTCAAGAACCTTAGAACAATGGTGGAGGTGTGTGGCTATGAGGTGTGGTGTAATAGGTCAAGAACAAGACCCTTTTGAACCCAAAATAAAGAGATATAGAGGGAAGTGTATGCACAAGCCCTAGACAAATTTCTCAACCTCAGCAAAGGAAGAGGAGGGCCTCTCTTATAGAGATACAAGGCCAAAGCTTCTTCAAGAAGCTAAAAACCAAGGCTCAAGATCCTCTATACACGTATATGGAGGATACAGTCTGTGCCTTCCAGCTGGCACAGCTGGCAACAACTCACAGAGACAGAACTGGAGGGAGTAGGCCGACCAGTTCAGGTGGTCGGCCGGCCACTTCCCCTGGTCGGCCGACCAGTTCAAATGGTTCAACCAAAGGAAAGGTGGTCGGTAGCCCCATTTGGTGGTCTCCCAACTTAATGCAAGCTAGTGGTATGGTGGGAGACCAGCAAATGTGGCCCAAAGACCAAGGAGACCAGCTTCCTGACAAGAAAATCGGCTGGCGGAAGAAAAGGTGGTCTCCAAGAGAAAAGGTGGTCTCCCACCCTTGTACCACCTTCCAAACAATGAAAACAAGGTCCATGCGAAAAATGAACCAGGACGGATGCAAAACGGGGGTTCAGGGGTCAAAACGCGCAGCCGGGTGCCCCGAAAATAGGCTGTTAAGCATCGAAAGCGGCATGCGACCACAAAGGTGGGCTCTCGGGCCACAGTGTCCCTCTAGAGAGAGGAAGTAAGGTGTGTGCCAAAAATCATGCCAAACGGAGAAAGTTAAGCGGTCCCGAACCGAGGCGCACGGCCGACGGCTCCGAAAAATGAAAATCGGTCTCCAAATGGGAATAGTGGCCTGCGACCACGCAAAGTAGCCTACGGCCACTGAGAGATGGTCTACAAGACCTCTCCCTCCCTTCGGGAAGAGAAAACAAGACCTGGTTCGCAAACTGAGGCAAAGCACAAAGGGTCCCAAGGTCCGGGGGTAATGCTCTCAGCCGAAACTCCGAAACCTCAGAACGAGCACAACATGCACCATCACCGAGCGCTCAATCGATGACATCTGAGTCTTAAGGTCGGTCAAAAATAGGGTGTCTACAGTTGCCCCTCTTTGACAGAACTCAAAAGTCATAAGTGACGGGAGTGAATGTCAAAGCCCAGAGACGACCCATTTTTGACAAGGCCGAATACTTAGACAAACAGGCGAGATAAACAAAGAGATGTGCCCGTAGGCAGGGGCAAAATGCAAAACGATATGCACAAGGCCGAACATAACTCATGATTATGCAAAGCGAGCTGTAATGAAGCAAATATTCACAATAAATGCGACAGTTTTAAGCAAGAAGGCAAATCAAACTACATTTCATGCAGTTATGATGTAGGAGAATTATATAACCCTCGTTACGTCTCACACGGAGAATACAATACCGTCCGGTTCGTCTGGTCGCACTAGCTTCAAATGAACCGTACATACAATATCGTGCCAGTATAAGAAAGAAACTTAACAGGTACAATATTGTTAGAAACGTGTGTAACAATCCAAATGAAAAGTGTGTTACGCATATGGAGAGGTGCATGACAATGCGACCTAATTGTGACGTATAACAACGCGAGCGAGACTCCGAAACTCTGAAACTCCGAAACCTCAGAACGAGCACAACATGCACCATCACTGAGCGCTCAATCGATGACGTCTGAGTCTTAAGGTCGGTCAAAAATGGAGTGTCTACACTCAGATTCAAGTCTTTCTGTGTAAACAGATATTTCAGACTCTTGTGATCTGAAAACACTTCAAACTTCTCACCATATAGATAATGCCTTCAAATCTTTATGGCAAAGATCACTACCGCTAACTCTAGGTCATGAGTAGGGTAGTTCCTCTCATGTGTATTCAACTGCTGTAAGCCATAAGCTACTACCTTCTCTTCTTGCATCAACATACATCCCAAACCTTCTCGTGAAGCATCACAATACATTGAATAGCCCAAATCCCTCTCTGGAATAATTAATACTGGGGCAGTAGTAAGTCTAACCTTAAGTTCTTGAAATGACTTCTCACAGGTTTCACTCCACTCAAACTTAATTCCTTTCCTTGTCAGTCTAGTCAATGGTAAAGCTAATCTAGAGAAATCTTTCACAAACTGACGATAATACCCGGCCAACCCTAAGAAACTACGGATCTCAAAGGCATTCTTAGGTTGTTCCCAATCTTGCACTACCTCTATCTTGGATGAATCTACTGTCATCCCTTCCCTGGATACCACATGGCCTAAGAACTTTACTTCTCCTAACTAGAATTCACACTTCCTGAACTTAGCAGATAGTTTGTGGGCTCTAAGTAACTCGAGTACTACCCATAAGTGTTCTTCGTGTTCCTCCTCAGAGGGTGAGTAAATCAAGATGTCATCAACAAAGACAACCACAAAACAGTCTAGAAACTTACGGAAGATCCAGTTCATCAAATCCATAAACATGGTTGGTGTATTGGTTAGCCCAAAGGGCATCACTAGAAACTCACAATGGCCATATCGCGTACGGAATGTCGTCCTCTGGATATCCTCCTCACTTACCCTCAACAGGTGATAGCCCGATCTCAGGTCTATCTTGGAAAAGCAACAAGACCCCTTCAACTAATCAAACAAATCATCTATACGAGGCATTGGATACTTGTTCTTAACAGTTACCTTGTTCAATTTTCGATAATCGATACAAAGTCGCAATGCACCATCTTTCTTTCTAGAAAAGAGGGCCGGTGCTCCTCAAGGTAAAGTACTAGAGCGAATAAAACCCTTATCTAACAGTGTTTGGAGTTGAATCTTATACTCACTCAACTCAACAGGTGCAAACCTATAAGGTGCCATAGAAATCAGTGATGTAGTCACCCCATTTTTGACGACCCTTACGACTTGGACGTCCTCGCATGCACACCCGATGATGATTCTGTTTGCTTGTCAAGTGTTCGAAGTCCTCAACAGAATGCCACAACTTCGAGCCTTTCAAACCCTTCACCCTTTTGTCTCATTTTTGGACCATGCCTTGTGTAGACACCCCATTTTTGACCGTCCTCAAGACTTGGACGTCATCGTTTGAACACTCGATGGTTTTGTATGCTTGTGTTCATTTTGAGTGCCTGAAGTTCTCGGCCAAGAGCCTTGCCTTTGAGCCTCTTAACTTGTCTGTTTTGCGCTTCGCTGTGGACCAAGAGCTTGTTGCTTCAAGTCTAGAGGAGAGGGTGGCCGGTCGGCCATCCTTATAGTCCATCGGCCATGGCTTATGCCTGCTGGCCATCAGTGCTGGCCGGTCAGCCACTGGTGATGGCCGACGACCATTTTTCTCCTTTTTCAGATATTTGTTTGCCTGTTGTGCCAGCTGTTGTTCACTGAAGTGCATCTCCATACACTTGTATGGAGGGATGAATACAGGCTCTAAGCTTGTTTTTCTATATATAGGGGGGTCTCTCCCTCTATTTTGAAGGGTTAGACAATTTGGATCAAAATTCTCTCTCTCTCTCTCTAGAATTCTCTCTCTCTTCTTATTTTGTGTTTTGTAGTTAGCCTTCTCTACACTTTTGCACATAGACCCTTGATCAATCTTGACTACCTTGGAGCTGCGGTTCTAGGAGGTCTTCTTGGAGCCTTAGAAAGGGTTTTGAGCTTGAATTTGTGCATGAAATTGTCTTGTGCTTTAAGAGGTATAAGACTTACCTTTTAAATTTGTCTTGCATAACTTGAGTTACTATCTTTTTGTACTGTTTTCACCTAGTTTTTCAACTACAAAAAACTATATTTTTGAGGTTTGAAAATGGTAGTTTAAGTCTTGGTGAGTTAGGGGGTTGTCTTCCATTTTTTGTTCTTTGGCTTGTGAAGCCTTTTGTGCCATTTCTTACTACCTTTAAATCAAACGTTTTGGCCCTTTTAACCACTGAAAATCAGAGTTATTTCAGTGGTAAAAATCAACTTTTGAAGTCCAAAATAGGAGGGGTTAGCCTCCCCTCCTTGCGTCTTACTTCCATGCCTAGGTTGCTTCACATGTTAGCTTGATTTTCTACCTTAACTTAGCTTAATTCAAGCATGTTTTAGGCTCTATTTTGGCGTATTTGAGCTATGTTTTGGGCTGGTTGGAGCACTTGAGGCATACTTTATATGCTTGTAGTGCAATTGTGCTTGATAGTTTAACATGTGCTATGCTTTGGCCTCTTATTCTAGCTTGTGTTAGCTTAATTTGAGCATGTTTTTGCTACTATTTTGACTTGTTTTAGCTCTATTTTGGGCTGGTTAAGTCCTTTGAGGCTTGTATTGCATGGTTGTAGTGTAAAGGGCTTCACTAGTTTAGTGTTTTAGGCCTTTAAGCATGAAGTGCTTGAGTTGCTTGCATGTTGTAGTGTTATTTTGCATGAAATCTCAGCATCATAATCTCTGTCACATACTCATTTGTCTTACTCTTTCAATCGCTTTAGAGAGTTGTTTCAAGTTTGGGATTTTTTAAGCTTGAGATAGAGTTTATGCTTAATGGTTTTAATTCCCTTTTGAGGGTTTCTACTAATCAAAGGCCTGACCTCTCTCTTGCCTTAAATCATTCCTTAGTTGACACTTCTTTCTCTTTAGAAGACTCTCACCTTGGACTTAATTGATTAAAGGACTAATCGGTAATGTAAAATGAGTAAACAAAAGCAACAAAGTAAAAGAGGCAAGATAAGCATCTTGTGTTGCATTGAATGTGTTCAATCAAACATTATATTGAACACAAGGAAGATTGGAGCATTTCATACTCAAAGTGGTGAAATGAGCCAATCTCCTTGGTCTCCATTACCTTTTATCACACATGATAAGGTGATGGTCTTGAGTCTTGTTTTTGCATACAATGAGGTTGTACTTCTTGGTTCTTTGGCCATCACGCATTGAAAATGCTTGGTTGATGGTTTTGGAACCAAGAATTACACTCTTTTGACCTTGTGTAACGATAAGGAGGGTAATAGTACACATACTCCTTGAGAATACACTGCTTTGCCTCTGTTTGCTCTCTGTTGTAGCAAAAAAGGAGAAGTCTAGGGAAGAGGTGGCCGACAGCCACCAAAAGTAGCCAACCGGCCACTAATGGTAGCCGATAGCCCCCATTTGTGTCCGACCGGCCACCAGTGACAGAAGGTTTCTCTATGTGTTCCTGAGATGGAGCAGAGGTGTTCAGGGAGTTGGCACAATTTTCGATGATCAAGCAAGTGTAAGCAATGGCTGCAAAAGGCAAGGCGGTGGCATTTTCGGAAAGATGAGCCTAGCATGCATTCATCCCTCGCCCCTCGAGGCCATTTACTTGCTTTGCTTAAATTAGCTAGTGTAACTAGTTAATCAATTCCAATTTGTAATATTTAATTAGCTTAGCGTAGCTAGTTATTCAATTTGGTTTGTAATAATTAGTTAACTGGAATAGTTAATTAGTTTCGTGTTGTAATAGTTAGCTTAATTAGTGTAGCTAGTTAGCCTATTCATTCGGACCGTCCTTCGCGAGGGCATGATGTTGTAATAAGTGTGCATGCGTGTGTGTATGTCTTCCAACCCCACGTCCTTCTACCTTTTATTTAACCACTTTCGATGGTTAGATTAGGGACATTTTCAATTAGCATACTTTATGCTCGCATGTTTGCATCCATTCATTTGTCTTGCATGCACCGGGACTCGGCGCATCATTCAAACTACATTATCAATTCAATACTTACTTGAATACGTGTTTCAAAGCATGTTATCAAAGTGTTGCAAATCATATGCCATATTAGTAGCCGAGCCTATTAATTGCATTATTGCATGTGTTGCATTAGGCATCTTGTATAGTTAGGATCATGCATTGTTTCTAACCAGTTTTTGTTTTGGCTTAGAGTACTCGATAAGCTTTTACGCCTTAGCATACTTGCATGAGTGCGAATGATACCATGTTTCACATGCTTGCCATGAGGCTATGTGCTTATTTGCTAAATTGCATGAACGCCTGTGGATGAAGGCTTGTTGTTTGAATTGGAACAATTCAATGAATGTGCGTTTTATGCCCACTTTGCGAAGTGGCAAATTATGTTTTAAGCCCACCAGAGGTGGCAAATCCACATCTTTTAAGCCCACTTGAGGGTGGCAAATTCAAACCATTTTTTCAAAACAAACATGAGTTGATTTGTTCCAATTCTTGCGATTTTAGTCTATACTTGCTTGTGTGCGTCACATAGTACAGTTAGCTAATAACCGGATAAGAACACACGAGGTTTTAAAAGAACATATCATGATAGTAGAGGCCGATCTTTGATTAGGCTAGCAGGGGTGCTCATTTCAAGACCTTCCCCTCTCATACCCAAGTTCCCGAGCTGAGGCAACTTTGGTGATGACGGACACGTGGCCTTTGGCACGAGTCAGGGTTTCCTAAATTTCCCTAAAAATAAAATATTTAGGTGGCGACTCTATAATCCGGCAAAGCAGTCCAGTTTTGGCATTATTTGATCTAAAATCAATTTTCCAAAATGATTTGTCGGATTGAACTCTTTGATGTTTATCAGTTTCACATTACACTTGTGAGACTAGATTCAAAACCGCACATAGAGTCCGAACTGTGAGGGCCTTTCTTTTCAAACCCTTTTCCGAAAGGCGGGGGCGCGGAAAAAGGCGAGCCCACAGTTTCTGGTGACTCTGCTAGGGATTTAGAGAACTTGACTCGAACTCGTGATATGTTGTTTTATTTACACTTATATGTTTCTTTGCATTGTATTTGCATCGGTGCGCTTAAGTCATAGTGTTTTCCATCTGCTATTCCTGAGCGGTTTGCCGGAGGCTCGCTTGGAAAAGCGTGCCATAAGGCTGACCGATTGCAGGCTCTGTCACGATGGGAACACAACCCCTGGATCTGGACTACCGCTGTACCATTTGATCCTCCTTTAACTTCTCAGTGTTAGGTGTGAGAGGTATATTAGGTAGTCTTGCTGAGGTACGCTTTTTGACCAATCGGCCTAATTGCATATCGGAAACCATAGAGACTGTTCCAAACTAGGGCAGGTTACTCACCCAAATGTGGGATTGTATGAAACCGCTTGTTTACGTAGTGAATCCCTAGCTCCTGACGAGATTAGGACAGGGTAACCCTACCCCATCATAGGGGTGTTTTGGCTATCACTTGGTTCGTATGTGCTTTTAGAGTATAACTCTATAGGAATGTATGTATCAGTTGCAAGTCTGGGTATCAGTTTAAGGAATCAGTTTTGAGGTAGAAATCAGTGTCTGAGTACAGTTGTCCAGCTTATGATTTCTACTGTGTGTTGTCTCTATCTAAGCCAAGGTGCTGTGTGTTTTCTGATTTTTGTTTCTTTTGCTTTATTTTTCTTTTTGCAAGGTAGTGTTTCACAATTGCATTAGACAAGGCAGTTACCCCCCAAGCACTCTGGACTCGAGTAAGGCGACTTTATCGATCTGGGGATCTTGTAAGAGGACAACCAGCGTTTGCTTCGCTAACCCCAGTTACAAGACGGAGGAGAGTCAGGCATAGTTCATCGGTTCGGCAGTTACCTTCCTTCAATGAAGTCTAGTTTTCTGCTTCTACTTCAGAAAGAGAGTACACACCAATTCTGATAGACTAGAACCCCTCAGTCAACATGGAGGATATGATGCGCCAACTTCAACAGACTATCGAGAATATGTAGTTGGATGCTGCCCGCCAAGCGAAAATTACAGCCCAGCAGACTGAGTTGATTGCTAGGCTACAGCAACAACAGCCGCAACAAGCAACAGCTTCTGCATTCCATCCACCTCCTGCAAACATTCCAGTACCCAGAGCTCCTGCTCCCACAGCCAATGTCCAAGAAAATGCGGACATCCTAGTGGATCTGATTCTACCCCAGACTTTCAAAGCATCGGTTTACCCAACGGAGGCACCGTTTGAGTTTGAGGTTGACCCTGCCGCACTAAAAGTGAGCAAGCTTGAGAAGCTTTTCAAACGAGCTCAGGGTGTCAATTTGATCCCAGATATAGAGGACGGCTATACCGATGCAGCGATGAACTTGCCAGATAGGTTTAAAATGCCACATATAGACCACTTTGATGGCTCGGGTGATCCTATGGTCCATTTGTGGCTATTTTCAGATATTCTGCGACCGATGGACCTAACTAGACTGCAGAAGTTATCCCTCGTCGGCCGAACCATGTCAAGTATTGCGACTATTTGGTATGCAAAATTTGAGGATTCTATAAAGAGGAACTGGAAAGAAATAGCTGAGGCCTTTATTGCTCAATATGCCTATAACACTCAAATCGAGGTCACAACTCGTGATCTCGAAGCAACTCGTCAAGAGCCGAAAGAGGGTTTCTCCGATTTTGTCACCTGGTGGAGGGCCAAGGCCTCCATGATGACCACCCGGCCAGCTGAAAAGGACCAGATAAGAATGGTCGTCTGTAATCTACAACCGAGGTTGCTACAGAAGATAATAGTCTTACCTCTGCCTACATTTACTGACCTCCATGAAATAGGGGTGCAGATAGAGGATGCAATGAAACAGGGCCTGATAAACCATGAGAAAGAGCAGCCCAAGCGGGCTTTTACACGCGGCTACGAGTAGTAATGCAACTGCAAGGACCTCTGATGTTGGTATGGTCACCACCACACTGAAAACTGCCACCCCTTTTGCCGGTACATCCGAAACCACCTCATAACCTGCAAAGCACCAACCCCGAGGCCAGAGGGTTTTCATCCCACTCTATATGTCTCTATTTGCAGCTTTAAGGGTCCTGATCAAAAAGGGGTATTTGAAGCCCCTAGTGTCGCGCCATTGCCTAATCCCCTCCCTCCTACACACAACCTGGCCAAATACTGCGCCTTCCACCAACAGCATGGTCATGATACCGACCTATGCTTTAGATTACATCATGAGATTCAAGATCTCATTGACAACAAAGTAATAGCACCTTCTCAAAAGCCTAACATCACTACAAATCCTCTCCCACCACATAACCAAACCCCTCCACCCAGGAAAATAAATCTTATCCAAACACTGGCCGTCCCATATGACCCCAGTATATACATCACCCCCTCCCACCTAGCTAAGACGGCGCTGTTCATCCCGGAGAGCACAGACTTGTGCATGATGAGCACGTCCATATCCCAACCCGAACCTGTGGTGGTGGTTGTGGTAGAATAAAGCATGCCTGAGGGCTCCATGAGCTTAACTGAAGAGGAATACAACCCGTGCTGTCATCCGGGAGGACGAACCAAGCCAAGGACTGGATGACTTAGCCGAGCTCGATGAGGACATCAGTAATCTACAGTTCTTCGATGAACAAGATCTGGGGAGTGTACAGATTGGCTGGTTTCATATGAACAGATCAACGGATAATACGGGGTGGCTCAATGATGAACCAGATATCGATGAGAGGTCTCAACCAAAGCAGGAACAGCTGGAAATAGGAATTGCTGCAACGACCAGAATAGTCGACGACAAGGGAAAGTTGCCGAAGAGCACCAGTACTGAATTTGCTCAAGAATTGGGTAGCATTTGTACAGCCGACATAGAATAGGAGGCCGCGCTGAAGCGGTGCGAACATGAAAGAATTGAGAATGATTAGAAGGCTAGAAAAGCCAAAGGCCCTGCGAGGACTGACTGTGTTGTGGATGCGGGAATACTTACAACAGAACCAGACGGTTGCTTGTCGGTTGCCGGAGGAATGTGGTGGGAAGATGATGATTTGCATCTTGCCCACATGGATGAAGATTGGGGACAAAATCTGCCAGATGATACCTGGTATTCCGAGGAAGTCAATCACATGACTCGAAGCGGGCGGTATTTTAAGCCCCCACACCTAGACCAACCAGAAGCATCTGGGAAGGATAAGGAAGCAGAAAAACGAAGGAGAAAGTGCTAGAAGAAGAAGCTGTACTGAAACAGCTAAAGAAGATTCAAGCAGACATATCCATTTGGGGATTGCTCATGGCTTCACGGGTGCACAAACAAGTCGTTCTATCAGCAATGGATAACGCTAAGCTCTCTATCGACACAACCCTCGAGCAGTTAGTGGGATTGGTTTCCCAAGAGGTGCTTTACCGACTTTGACCTTTGCGGGTAAGGAATTGTCGCCTGAGGGCTCTGAGCATAACAAACCACTATACATCTTTGTTGAATGTAAAGAGAAGTGGATACCAGTCGTCTTGGTTGCTACCGGGTTTGCAATTAATGTGTGTCCGTCGCGTACGGCCTATGCTATTGGCTTGAAGCCAGCAGACTTTGTACCAACGGCCTAGGTGATTCGGGCTTATGATAATACAAGTCAGGAAGTGATGGGGACAGTTCGGATCAGAACGCAGGTTGGCCCGGCACAACATGATATTGAGTTCCATGTCCTGGATGTTCCGGCCACTTTTAACTTACTCCTTGGACGGTCGTGGCTACACCAAGTAAAAACTGTCTCTTCCACTCTGCATCAGATGTTGAAGTACCCTCATGGGAAGGGGGTTAACTATTGTTTTTAGAAATTCTTCTATACATCCTCCACCGGAAGTGTAATGACTCGACCCGAGTCCATGTTTTTGATATATTTCAGCTCTTGTTTTGTGCTTGTAACATGTTTGCTGAAAAATTTCATGAAAAATGATGGTTAAGAAAATGAAATGCATGTTTATGAATGCCTATCTATTGCTCAAGAAAGATATCTGTTCCATTAGAATGCTTGAATCAGAAATTGAATGCCTTAATGGCTTAACTGTCAGAAATTGATTATATATCCATGATCAGCATAATTTTTAGGTAATTTTAAGCATGTTCGCGAAATTTTAATTTTGGAATGATTAAACGATTCATTTTTGTCTTATATGCCATTAGTTATGACCATTTATATGCTTAGTCTCGTTGAGTTTTGATCAAAAACGTGAGACATCTTTTGGAGGGACTAAGGGTTGAGAAAAGGGAGAAGAAGGAGAGCAAGAGAAAGGTCGACAAAGGGAGGAATTGAGATTAAATTAGGAGATCAAGCTTAAGGTATGTTAACTTTAATATATATATAAGAATTATCCTCCCAATTGAGAAGAAGAGTTGTCTATACTTTATATTTGATGATCTAGAGTTGTAATGGACACTTGTCCATGGTTTATGCTTGATTGAAGGGGTGTTCTCATCATTTCGTTGTTTACAACCTAATTTAAGTGTGGTATGGAAATTATACTTCAACTATTGATTTTATGCTAACCCTATGAACTTGTGTTTAGGGTATGTGTTATGTTTCAATAAACATAAAGAACTTGAATCCAAGAATAAAATTGAGTGAGGAATGGCTTGATTAAGCTTCTAATCTTGTGCAATTTGCCATGTTTACAAGGTAGAATCTTGTTATAAAGATATTAGATAGTATAGATCCCATTGGAATTGCATGAGGAATGGTTTGGTGATGTAAAATTCGAAGTACAGGATTTCAGGGTCTGCGTGGTCCGCTCGAGCGGAGGAAAGTCAGCTCGAGCGGTAAAAACCACCTCCCAGCAGTTTGGGACAAAATGTGCAGTCCGCTCGAGCGGAAGAAGGGGCGCTCGAGCGGGGAACTCATTTTCAGGAAAACGAAATGCTTTCTTCTGTTTTGCATGCTTACTCCTCTGCTCATGTTTTTAGAGTACTTTGGCGATTTTCAAATAATGATAGATGCACATGAAGTGTATAATTCGGAAACTGGTTACTCAATGATATGAGAAAAAGAAGAACTAATTTGCAAGTTATGATTGTGTGCAGGACACCCTCCAGGAGGAAATAGCACGTCATCACAGCACTGTGAGTAGTAGTACCTATGTAACTGTTATGCAATTATGTCAATGTTTCGAGACATGTAAGGCAACTATAATAATGTTCCAGGCATGTAATGTACTTATGTGAATGTTAAGCTAATGTTTGAAGTCTATTAATGCTACTAATATATAAAGAAAAGCAAGTTCACGGGCCTCGTGCCATTTTCAAGGGCCTCGTGCCATTTAAAAGGGCTTTAAGGCCAACAAGTTACAAGGGCCACAGTGCCAAAATGTTTACAAGAATGTTATGCCACACGTCCCAAGGGCTTCGTGCCACCTTTTCAAGGGCTTATGGCCACCAAGCTATGTTACAAGATTAGGCCTAAGGCCATTATGTACGTAATGCAGGATCAGACTAATGTATTGATATGTAATCTATTTAAGTTAAGCAATGTTTTATTTATGTATTACTATTCACTGAGCCCGGCTCACTCTCAGTTTTGTCTGTTTCTGTAGGTCACCCACCAGGTGGTCAATCCTAGCTCAGGATGCCGCTTCCCTTGGTCGACCCTTACGTGTTCAGGCACTATATCAAGCTACTTATTTTTGGTGAAACTTTAGGAGACATTTGTTTACCTTTTTAGTGCCACCCAAGTTATTGTACATAACTTTTGTGTTCTTTTGTATACGCCCAACCATGAGGCTGGGACTGTTAATGTATGTGTATGGAATCGATATTCAGGGATTTCGTTTTAAACCTTGACTATTGTTGATGACGTATATGATGCATGAGATCCTGGCATATTAGAAATAGCTCAATGGTGTATGCTGTATCTATGTTTGTTCGTATGTTTATGCTTCCGATAAGGCCCCATAGGTTTGGTTACCAGGTTACAGGTCCTTTTATGAATAGGTCATGCCCAAACTTTAGGGGCAAGTTTGGGGTGTGACAGGAAGTCCTTACACCGGTACTGGAAATTGTACGCGGCGATGAAGATGTTTTCATGTCTGGGTTCACCTTGGCCGAGGCTCGAGTGGTGCAAGATATCCGGACTATGGATGAGGGGTTGTACGTCAGTGCTCAATCCGTCTACCTCGTGAATAAGCTACAGCATGTACCCGGAATGGGATTGGGAAGGAGCAACCAGAAGAGCATTGCTGCATTAGTCGAAGTGCCACATAACCCTCATACCTTTGGTTTAGGTTACATGCCTACCAGAGAGGACTGGGTAAGAAAAGGGAAGGAAATGGCAGGAAGAGCCAAGGCAAAGCTAAATGGGAAGCACTATGAGTTGGTACATAGACCCATTCAAGGAACCCTGAACGACCGCTTTGTCTGGAAGGGGGAAGATTTCCCATTTTGCGGCTTTCCTGAGCCATGGCTGAACTCTGAGAAGCGGCGTTTACCCGGCTTTGAGATCTTCTTTCGACCTACAGCTGCAAGGGGATGAAGTACAGAAGAACAGACTGTCTTACCAGCTGAGGCTGAACAGAGTATAGAGGATGAGTCCAATGGCAGTGAACTTAAGCTAGGAGCAACGCTGGCTTGTCTCTTTTCGAATCCTCAAATCAAACCGGAGAGCTTGGGGGATGACTTCACCATTTCCGTGATCGGAGATCAATCATCTGTGGACCCTTCCGGTGGTATTCTGGATGCATCTATTGCATCCTCCCTCGTTTGGCAGTTCGAGGAGGACTTTTTGTCCAACAGTTCTGAATCAGGTAGTGAACCGGAATCTGACTCCACCAAGTCTGTGGAGTCAGAATCAGATCCCAGTTCTTCTGAGTCGGAGTCCGGTATTTCTGGAGTTGATAACTCGGATGCCGTTGTTTTGTCCAGGTCGTCTTTTTCCTTCTCTTTTGAGTTAGTTGTAACTGAGGAATTGGACGAGCTGGAGGCTTTGAATGAGAATGGTATCACTGCTGTTTCTGAGTACTTTTCTGTGCCACTTGTATATTGCATTGATCATGACTTTCAAAATTTTGATAAAAACGATGAGGAAGGAATTCCTCTGGTTTTGAAACATTTGATTGATCGAGAGGAGGAGAGGTTTGTAAAACCCTTGGTTGATGAAATCATTTCAATTAATGTGGGTACTGAGAAGGATCCACGTCTGGTCTAGATCGGGTCCACGTTGTCTTCAGAGGAACGCAAGCGCTTAGTCGCTTATTAAAAGATTTCAAAGATGTTTTCGCGTGGTCCTACGAAGACATGCCTAGAATCGATCCTAAGATTGTACAGCATCGGATCCCTCTTGACCCTGAAGCCCAACCCGTCAAGCAGAAGCTTCAGAGATTACGCCTGGATTGGGCTTTGAAAATCAAGGAAGAGATCAACAAGCAGATAGATGCGAGGTTCTTGCTAGTATCTGAGTATCCTACTGGGTTGGCCAACATTGTTCCGGTGCCGAAGAAAGATGGTAGAATTCGGGTGTGTGTGGATTTCAGAGATCTGAACAAAGCCAGTCCAAAGGATGACTTTCCTCTACCACACATCGATGAATTGGTGGACTTCACCGCAGGCCATGCGGTGCTCTCCTTTATAGATGGGTTTTCCGGGTACAACCAAATCTTGATGGCACCCGAGGATAGAGAGAAGACTGCCTTCACCATGCCGTGGGGAACCTACTGCTACAGGGTGATGCCGTTCGGTCTAAAAAATGTTGGGGCTACTTATCAACAAGCTGCAACGACGATCTTGCATGATATGATCCACAAAGAGGTTGAGGTGTATGTGGACGACATGATTGTCAAGTCCAAGGAAAGAGAAGGCCACTACACCACCTTGAGAAATTTTTCCAACGAATCAGAGAATATCGGTTGCGACTGAATCCACAGAAGTGCACTTTTTGTGTCACAGCAGGGAAGATGCTAGGGTTCTTGATTACATAAAGGGGCATTGAGGTTGATCCTTCCAAAATCAAGGCCATCCTAAAAATGCCACCACCAAGGACTGAAAAGGAGGTGCGAGGCTTTCTAGGTAAAGTGCAATTCATAAGACGGTTTCTTGCAAAATTAACCTTGACTTGTGAACCACTATTTGGTCTCCTGAAGAAAGGAAAAAAATTCCAATGGGATGACCGATGCCAGGTTGCTTTTGAGCAGATCAAACAATACCTTCATAACCCACCCGGTTGTCACTGCCAAAATCGGGGAGCCGTTGATTTTGCATCTGTCAGTAACCAACACGACAATGGACTGCATGCTTGCACAAGAATCTAAGGATAGAGTGGAGAAAGCCATCTATTACCTGAGCAAGAAGATGCTAGAATATGAGACTCGTTACACCCCGTTGGAAAAGGCTTGCTTGGCCTTGGTATGGGCTACCAGGAAGTTGAGGCACTACCTGTTAGCTCACTCCGTAATTCTGGTTTCAATATTAGATCCCATCAAATATCTCTTCCAAAAACCAGGGCTTACGGGTAGGCTAGCCCGTTGGTTGCTTCTTCTCTCTGAATTTGATTTGAAGTATATGACTCGCAAGTCTATAAAGGGGAGAGCGATAGCAGAGTTCCTAGCCGACCACCTAGTGAAGGGAGACGAAGCAGTAGAGTATTTGTTCCCAGATGAGGCCATTCTACAGGTCGAGGAAGAGATTTGGACTATGTACTTTGATAGAGCGTCTAACCAGTATGGTTATGGGATAAAGGGTTGCTGATAGCACCTAACAATTCCCACATACCTTTAGCTTTCAAACTCTAGTTCAAGGTATCAAACAATGAAGCAGAATACGAGGCATGTATTGCTGGCTTAGAAGCCGCCCTAGAATTAGGGGCAAAACGGTTGGACGTTATTGGGGACTCAAAGCTGGTTGGTCTCAAGTGAAAGGAGACTGGAAGGTTAAGGAAGAAAGGATGAAAATCTATCACCAAACCCTAGACGTCCTGATTCCCAGGTTTGAGAAGTTAACCTTCACGCATCTATTAAGAGAGAACAATAGGTTTGCTGACGCTTTATCAACTCTATCTTCCATGATAGACATCCTTTGGGAGTCCAGATGCGTCCAATCATTATTCAACAGAGGTATGTGCCAGCCTACGAGTTGATTGCCGCAATAGAAGAAGTACAAGATCAGAACCCCTGGTATCATGACATCTGGAACTTCTTGGAAAATGAGGCTTATCCACTAGGGCAAATGCCAAAGATAAAAGGCCAATACGGCGAATGGCTGCTAAGTTTATCATCTGTGGGGGTAAATTGTATGAATGAGGCCATTTGGGAATGCACAAGCTGTGTATTGATGCAGAAAAGTCGAAGCGCTTAATGGAGGCCATCCATGTAGGAGAATGCGGTTCACACATAAGCAGGGTAATGCTAGCTCGGAAGATTCTCAGGCAGGGTTACTACGGGTGAACCATGGAGGAGGATTGTATCGGTTTTGTTCGGCGATGCCACAAATGCCAAATTCATGCAAATCACATAAATATCCCACCGTTGAAGCTGTACAACATGACTTCACCATGGCCATTTTTAGTCTGGGGAATTTATGTTATTGGGGCAGTTACTCCGGCATGAGTATATCCTAGTTGCATTAGACTATTTTACAAAGTAGGTCGAGGCCCAATTCTACGCAGTGCTGAAAGCGTCGCACGTAGCCAAGTTCATCAGGAATAATATCATCTATCGTTATGGGGTCCCGAATGAGATCATTTCAGACAATGGTTCCCACTTCAAGAAAGAAGTGATCGACTTGTTGGAGAAATACAACGTGGCTTTTCACAAGTCATCTACATATCATCCACAAACTAATGGAGCTGTTGAGGCCGCCAACAAGAATATCAAGCACATTCTATAGAAGATGGTGGAGATCTACAGGGACTGGCCAGACAAATTGCCATTTGCTCTTTGGGGCTACGGGACATCAATTTGGACATCTACTAGGGAAACTCCGTATTCTCTGGTTTATGGGATAGAAGTTGTTCTGCCGATTGAAGTTGAGGTTCCATCGCTGCGGGTTATGGTTGAGTGCCAGATAGCAGAAGTGGATTGGCAGCAGAGTAGGTTCGAGGAACTAATGTTGTTCGACGAGAGGAGGCTGAAAGCACTGTACTATGTCCAAGGATATCAACACAGGATTGCTAGGGCTTTCAACAAGAAACTTAAGTCCAAGAATCTGAAAGAAGGGGATCTGGTGCTCAAAGACAACCGGGCTCCCATCCATGACCCTAGGGGCAAGTTCAGACCTAATTAGACCGGTCCTTACATCATCAAATCTATTTGGTCGGGTGGAGTTGTCATTCTTATGGACCTAGATGGCCTCGAATTCTCCCAACCAATCAACATGGACAAGTTGAAGAAATACTATCCTTGACTGGCTCGCTAGGCCAAAAATCGAGAAGGGCGACCTAGGCAAGAGTTAGAGCACAAAAAATTAGAAAAAAAAAAAAAAACTGAGCTCGCAAGGTTGAAAACCTAGAAAGGGCGGCCTTGGCAAAAGTTAGAGCGCAAAAGGAGAGTGTTAATACCCGAGTGAACCCAAACCGAACTACGTAAGGCTTGATTCCCATCTTTGGCATACGTAGGAAACTTCATTCTGAAGTCCAGCCATAAACACTTCCAAATCAATTGTGTCCATGAGATTGTTCTGGTCATCTTTGTCTTTTCTGCGTCCAAGAGTTCGGTTGTGATCTTCACTATGAGAGCTGGTTACAATACAGTGCAGTGCTATTCAGAAAAGAGGCAATTTTCCATTCGTTGGATTCGGGGTTGCACATCTCAAGGATAGATTCCGAGTGTGTCCAGTTGTGATCCTTATCGAAAATGATTTTGAAAAGTTTTAATAAAAGTTGATTTTGTTCAAATTAATCTTTTTACAACTTAGACCATTATTGGACGAAAAGGAAAATTTTCAGTGCCCACAACTTCCAATTTCATTGATTTCAATACAAAGTTCTCCAGGTCTCGATACAAATCAAATTTGCTCTTTATTACATTCAAAAGAAAAACTTGAAAGTTAGATCAAAATAATAAACTTGGGGCATGGATGAGTCAGGTGTTCCTACGTCCCCTCCCGGAGCTTGTGGAAGTTTCAAATGCTAAAGTAGGCCCGGTTTGTGCCTCATCTTCAAGCCAAGCTATGCATTCGCCAGAAAGGATGCAACTGAAATTAGGAGTGGGAGCCAGAAGTTCTCTTGTCCTTTATGTAGTGGGATATCGAGCAAGTTATGAACCTCGGATTGGAAATGAAACCAGGTACTCTACCCCCTCTTCTGGACAAGTCTGGTCGTGTCCGAACTGACGCCTGAACCGGAAGGGAAAATAGAAGACACAGTGTGTCAAGCCAATCAGTTAAATGCCAGATTGTTGAGACATGCTGTAGCTCATCTCGGGCAGGTTAAACCAGGGGCAACGCCAAGTAATGTCAGTAGCAGATCTGTTGCACATCCAGTGGCACCACCATCCGTCGTTTGGGAAATCAACTAGCTGTGGGCGAAAGAAATAGCCTCGTGCTGAATATGCAAGGCAAGAGTCCACTACTTTCAACCTATCTATGAGCCATATCTAGGAAGGGATGAAAAACAAGAGAGATTAAAGAATAGAGAGGTATATGTGGAGAGAAAAAGTGAGAAAGGGTTTTGAGAGAAAAACAGAGCCTGAGGGCCGAGTGATGTGAGAAACACATGTGAGATAGGGAGGGAAACATTACCTGCAAGAGTAGCGGACTTCCTACAAATTTGGTTGTTTCTCGCCAGTGGAAGGCGTCTAAGCCTATCAAAGTCTCGGCTAATACCAAGCCAATACAGCTCTTACCCTCTTTCAAGCGTTGGGCTACTTCGATCAAGCGAATGTTAGACCCTCCGAAGCCAGGGGCAAGAAGAAAATGAGCCAACATGCACAAACAGAGGGCATAATGCCAAAAACCTTGCCAAAGACAATCCCCGCGGTCGCCGGCATCAGAAAATCGGTGAATGAGACTGGGAATGTCTAGTTCTTCGTTGTGAACTAAAGATCGAGCATCATGTAAAGTGAGCCCACACATCCACCCTAAAGCTTGGATGTGATTAAAACGGGACTAGGGTAGGATTTCCTCGTCACGCCGGGATTCCATCAAAAGTTGGAATTCTTCAATCGTAGGGCATAGCTCTTGTCCTCCAAAATTAAAAACATGTGTAACCAGGTTCCAACATCAAGCTATGGCATGAAGGAATGGAAAACACAGTGGGGTACGACTTAGCGGGAATAGTGCGTTTATTCTGAAACCCAGGAAATTCACTTTTTCCGAGCCATCCAAAGTTGCAATCCATGTCGAGAGTTTTTCGGTGAAGAATGGCTCCATTTGTGGCAAAAATAGAGCTGGAATGAAGAAACTACAAAGTCCCAACTTTTGTAGAAGATAAGGTGATGAATGGAAGATAGGTGGCCGCAATCTGAAGGTTCCCTGCACTAGTGGCCAACCGGCCAGTGTACCGGCCAATGTTGGTGGCTGACCGGCCACTTTTGTAGCCGACCAGCCAGTGCTAGTGGCCGACAGTCATTTTTGGTGGCCGACAACCTCTTCCTATAGCCGACATGATTCCTATGGCTTCCCTATGTGTTGGGAGTGCTGAGAACTTGTGTTTTGTTCTACTCTTGGTTCATTTTGCCGCCTTGTTTTAAGAATTTTGTTGAGTCGCTTTTTATGTTGTTTCTCTTTGTTTATTGAGTTGTTTTGTTGTTGCTTAGCGAGTTATAGTGATGTTGTTTTGCTTATCAAGTTGTTGTTTCGTTTATCGAGTTGTTGCATTAGTTGTTCATTGAGTTCTTTTACTCTGTTGTTATGTGTTGGTCAGTTCATTACCTGATTAAGAAGTTGCCAATACAGAGTATAATGTTCACATTCCATCAAATCCCGTTTTTGTGTAAAATGGTGCAATGCGATGCTCAGAATGCAAAAAGAAGAAATGCAACACTTTTTCATCAAAAAGCTGATTTTTCATTTCAATCATGGTTTCTTTTTAAAAAGGTACAAGTTTTTAGGAAAATAAAACTGTACAATGTGCTAACACTACTAGCTAAAAGAAAAAGAGCAAACAGAAACTAAGCAAAGAACATCTAAATCAGTGCCATCCACCTCAGGATCGAGAGGCCCTCTTCGTCCTCTTCCTGTGCATGGACTCAGAGCTATCACCATCAGCGTCACTGTCAGAGGCCCCCATATATGAGCTAGCTGCTAACCTGGCCTCAGCATCATCTCCACCCTCAGAATCTGCGCCAGCATCGCCCTCTCTGTCCTCAGATGACTCTAAATGTGGACTCGCTGCCTCCTCGTCCTTATTCGTCTCATTGTCATCACCGTCTGGAATGGGCTCTGAAAGGTGACTCTTGTCATGGGTGTCCCTAGCTCTGCCTCGGCTATGAGTTGGAACCTCCCGTCTCTCTCTCCCTGCTGCCGGAGGACGTACAGATGGTCCCGCTGCAGCTCTCGCTGGAACGTCCAATGTGCCTGGGATCTGAAAAGGGCAGTTTGTCAAATACATCAATCGCGGTGTGTACCTGACGCAAAAATGATGTGCAAAATGTAGTGAACGAATGCAGTGTTTAAGTGCGGTGTGTCAGATTAGTGCAGTGTGGAACATATTACATTTGAAATGCTGATGTATCGGCATAAAGTTTCATGGCATGAAATGTGACTTGAAGGAAATTACCGGATTCTTGTAGAGGCTGAGCAGGTTCATGCTCCTCTGCACCATCTCCATCAGGGAAGCCACTAGCTCGAGGGCCTGCCCGGTGTACTCTATGGGTGCCTACAAGTGCGTTAAGAGGATTAGTGTTCTATAAAGCATAACTAAAATGAAATAAATATGCAAAATGTAGAGTACGGTACATAGTGGAGTCACGCCTCGAACCCCGACAAGCTCATGCCCGGCTGGTGCGGGCTTAATGGGAATCTGGCAAGCCTCCCCAGTATGTCGCCGGTAGGTGAGTGTGGTAGGCAGCTCTGGCCACCCAGTCCTCTGTCTCACCCCAGAACCTCTCCTGCTATGGGTCCTAGTCGCCCCGGCCCCTTTGCCTCTCTCTCCCGCATCTGGAGACCTTGCTCTCTCATCTCCACAGGCCCCAGTCAGAGGCCCCAGTCAGAGGTGGCTTGAGGTATGTCTAGATAAAAGCTGTGTAATTACCCATGATTCGGAAGAAGTCGGTGTCCCAGCCTTGGGTGAAATCAATCATCTCATGCATAGTGTATTTCTCTATGGCTCTCATATACGTCGGGCGGCATCGGAACTACCGGCTCGGGCAAGCTAATGGTCTGGCGCAAGAATCGCTCCCCTAAGAACCACGCCCGACAAACCGGGCCCTTGAACAGGAGCTGAAAGCGCCAAGCCTCTTAGGCACCAACGAATTGATCTTTAACTCCCTTAGGCTTCATCACCCAGTAATACCAAGTAATCTGTAAATGGAGAGTGTGCAGATTGTTAGCTATCATCAGATATTGCGATATGAGTCAGAATCAAATGAAAACGGAAATAGCAGAGAATCTTGAGTTACCTCAGCCACAGTCACAGTATCGGAAAGTACGCGTACACCCATAGCTGCAAAAAGTGAAAAGGCAGACAGTGAGTCTACAATAGACAAATGTATGCAAAGCGAAAGGGCAACAGTGAGTATACAGTAGACAAATGTATGCAAGCAGAAAGAAGATTGAGTGTGAACAGTATACAGTGTGTGTGTAGTGTACAGAGTATGCAAAGCAAAAAGCAGATTGTATGTGTACAGAGAATGCTAAGCAGAAATCACAACAAGAAATGCAAGACAGAGAAGTAAAGTATACCTCCCAGGCCCTCCAGTAGCCTCCTATTAGATGTCCGCTCCTGCGGGAGGTCGAGCTCATGTATTCGTATAAGGTGGCCAGGCCAGCGCTGCCCCAATCGTAAAGTCGAACACAGGACAGGTCCACCAAGGCACTCATGAGGTATAGCCCGACGGTGTTCGCCCGGTCGGCAAATAGGGTAGTGCCAAGCAGGAACATCAGGAAACCTCGCGCACACTGCTCGGTCTCCTCTCGGGTCGCTAGTGCTGTCCCTCTATAGTGGTCTGCAAACCAGGAGTATCGAACCATCCTTGATCGGGAGATAAGCGAGCGAGTCCCCAGTAGATGAATCTGAGCAGCCTCCCACTCACCCATATCAGTATCATAAAGAATCGGATGACCCCCCACCTCTATGCCGGTGAGCATAGAGGAGTCCAAGGAAGTCATCGTCATCTCCCCTGCGGTAGAGAAGTGAAAGGAATCAGTGGTATCCCACCATCTCTCTACCAAGGCACCCAGTAAAGGCTAGCTCGCTATAAGGCGTGAGAGCCCCATGCAGAATGAGCCGAAGCTGGCCTCGTCAATGATGTAGCGAACAGCATCAGGGAGCTCCATGTATCACTCCCTCATGAAGGTGGTCACGTATCCTCGGATGGCGCGTGAATCCCTCTATGATCAAGACAAGCAGATGAAAAGCATTGTAAGAAATATAGTGCAAAAGTATGTTCAGAACAAGCAGATGTAAGGCAATGTAAAAATTACAGTGCATAAATGTGTTTGCGATGAACAGATGAAAGACATTGTGAGCTATGCAAGAAATGCAATGTACATTGCGGAAAATGAAGAAGAAGTGTATACCTCGGAGGCACCATGAGATAAATGTGACTTTGGCTCGCGCAGTAAGAGGTCCTCCAGTGCGCCTCATGCAAATCCCCTGAACTGTCGAATGCTATCGTGAGGTAGCACGTGTATCACGGGATGATATGTCGCTGGGTCAAAAGGTCGAATGCTGAGTGGCAATGGCTCAAACTCCGAATCTACCTCCATCTCTGGAGAAGCTTCGTCGTGTGGGATGTCGTCCGCCATCTCAAGGGAAGATGAGAAAGTGGTTGAAAATGTGGAAAATAGGCGGAGAATGCCAAAAGTCAACAAAAGTCAACTCTCAAAATGAGAAAATGGAAGAAAAGGATGGAGTTCAGGAAAGGGCACCGAATCCAAGAGAAACTTGGGAAAAACAAACCCCGAGTGATGAAAATCAAGAAGGAAACCCCAAAATCAACTTTCGATCGGTTCAAAACGGGGTAAAGTACAAGGGTTTAGCAAAGGAAGTGTTTATGGGGAATTGGAAAACACATGTATTGCTTGGATCTAAGGAGGATGAAGGTCTAGAGAGGGAGGAGGATGATTTTCAGACTTAGGGTTGTGTGGAAATGAGGTGTGAGGGTGTAAATATAAAGACCCAAGGTGAATTCCCCATTTTGCCCCGAATATGCCATCGGTGGCTGACAGCCACCATTTGTGGCCGACCGGCCACCTCTAGTGGCCGATAGCTTCCTCTTGTGGACGATGGTGCCTAGGAGTGGCCCATGGGTGGCCGGTACCCCTCCTTGGTGGTCTTCCAGCCCCCAATGTTCCTATTTTGGTGTTTTCCCACTGATTTGGTCCCTGTTTCCTGAGAGGTGCAAGGAAAAGTTACTTTTGAGCTTGGGTTCTCTTCGTAGAGACTTGAACTGTGTTCTTGGTGATCCTTGTTTGCCTCTTATTAGACGAAGAGTATCCTTTTCATATCCTTTCTTATATCGCAAGATCGGAGAGTTGCTTTTTGAACATGTTGCATTAGAGCATTTTCATCGTATATGTAAGGCGTGCGTCATGCATTTTGCATTTTAGTACATTGAACATGCATTTTGTACTATTGCATGAATATGCATTTCGGTGTTGCATAGAACATGCTCCGATTTTCGTGGCACAGAATATGTTTTTGTTTTGTTTCTTGCATGTTGTGCATAAAACATGTCTCTAACTGGTATGTCATGGTTATTCGACTTGCATAGAACATGCATTTTTTAGTCGAGCATGGTGCATGCATTTGGTGTCTCGCATGGAACATGCATTTGTTACTCTTGCATGGAACATGCATTCACTAATCTTGCATAGAATGTGCATTGTTGTTATTTCGCATAGAACATGCCTTTGCCACATTTGCATAGAATATGCACTTCTCACACTTGCATAGAATATGCACTTCTCACATTCACATAGAACATGCATTTGGTATATAGAACATGTTGCTAATTGTGCATAGAACATGCTTCCAAATACCTTTGCATAGAACATGCCTTAACGTCATTGCAATTGTGCATAGAACATGCACCCTTAATATGTTATGCTTGTCGAGTTTCTTTCTTATGCAGGCACGATATTGTATGTACGGTTCATTCAAAACTGGTGCAACCAGACGATATTGTATGTACGGTTCATTCAAAGGAACTCCAGGTAAGATCATTTATGTCCCTTGAACCTCTCGTTGGTTAGAAACACTCGGGTACGCCGGGTGTTTACACCACTCCTTGTTGGTTAGAAACATTCGGGTACGCCCGATGTTTACACTGCACCTTGTTGGTTAGAAACATTCGGGTACGCCCAGTGTTTACACCATTCCTTTGTTTATACCACACCTTACTATGGTTAGAAACATTGGGGTGTGGTCCCGATGTTTATACTACCCCCCTCAGTTAGAAGCGTTTGGAACGTGTTCTGATGCTTATACCACCTTGTTTTGGTTAGAAACATTGGGATATGTTCCGATGTTTATACCACCTCCGGTGTTTGCACCACCCCCAGGTTAGAAGCATTTGGAACGTGTTCCGATGCTTATACCACCTTGTTTTGGTTAGAAACATTGGACGTGCTCCGATGTTTATACCACCTCCGGTGTTTGCACCACCCCCAGGTTAGAAGCATTTGGAACGTGTTCCGATGCTTATACCACCTTGTTTTGGTTAGAAACATTGGGACGTGCTCCGATGTTTATACCACCCTATAGTGTTTGCACCACTCCTTTTTCCCTCTCTCGCGTGATATGTTACGACGCTTTGGTTAAAAGCATTCAGACGGATTCCGATGCTTATACCGCTCTTTGTTTTCGTTACACAACATTTGGACGTGTTTCAATATTTATCACTGTTCTCTTTGGTTCGGAACATTAGGGTGTGTCCCTAGGTTCACACCATCTCTCTCCTCGCGTGTGCCATGCATTAGGATCTTGTTTCACGCCTCGGGTGCGCCCAAGGTTGTGCTGTTCTTTGCCTTTCCTGCTTGATGTGTAGTTAAGCCTGCATAATTTTCTTACATCCTTTCTGCATGAAATGTGGTTTGGTTCATGTTTACTTGCTTATGTATGAGTTTGTTGTATCATTTCTTTGCATAGCACTTGCATCCAGATGTTTCATTTTAGCCACATTGCATGATCATAAGTTATGTTCTTGCATCGTGCATATCATTTGCATCTTGCCCCAGAACTACGCTGGTTTGATTCCTTGCAAAGGGATACGTAAGCAGCCTGCGGGCACGACCGTTCTTTGTTTTGATTGCTTGTTTGTCCAAGTCTTCGGCCTCGTCAAAAATGGGTCGTCTCTAGGCTTTGACATTCACTCCCGTCATTTCATGACTTCCGAGTTCTGTCAAAGAGGGGCAACTGTAGACACCCCATTTTTGACCGTCCTCAAGACTTGGACGTCATCGTTTGAACACTCGATGGTTTTGTATGCTTGTGTTCATTTTGAGTGCCTGAAGTTCTCGGGCGAGCGACTTGCCTTTGAGCCTCTCAACTTGTCTGTTTTGTGCTTGGTTGTGGACCAAGAGCTTGTTACTTCAAGTCTAGAGGAGGGGTGGCTTGTCGGCCATCCCACAGTCCATCGGCCATGGCTTGTGCCTGCCGGCCATCAGTGTTGGCCGATTGGCCACATTGATGGCCGGTCGGCCACTGGTGATGGCCGACGGCCATTTTTCTCCTTTTTCAGATATTTGTTTGCTAGCTATGCCAGCTATTGTTCACTGAAGTGCATCTCCATAATGTGTATGGAGGGATGAATACAAGCTATAAGCTTGTTTTTCTATATATAGGGGGGTCTCTCCCCCATTTTAAAGGGTTAGACAATTTGGATCAAAATTCTCTCTCTCTCTCTCTCTCTCTCTCTAGAATTCTCTCTCTCTCTCTTCTCATTTTGTGCTATGTAGTTAGCCTTCTCTACACTTTTGCACATAGACCCTTGATCAATCTTGACTACCTGGAGCTGAGGTTCTAGGAGGTCTTCTTAGAGCCTTAGAAAGGGTTTTGAGCTTGAATTTGTGCCTGAAATTGTTTTATGCTTCAAGAGGTATAAGACTTACCTTTTAAACTTGTCTTGCATAACTAGAGTTACTATCTTTTTGTACTATTTTGACCTAGTTTTTCAACTACAAAAAACTCTATTTTTTAGGTTTGAAAATTGTAGTTTAAGTCTTGGTGAGTTAGGCGGTTATCTTCCTTTTTTTGTTCTTTGGCTTGTGAAGTCTTTTGCGCCATTTCTTACTACCTTTAAATCAAAATTTTTGGCCCTTTTAACCACTGAAAATCAGAGTTATTTTAGTGGTAAAAATCAACTTTTGAAGTCCAAAATAGGAGAGGTTAGCCTCCCCTCCTTGCGTCTTACTTCCATGCCTAGGTTGCTTCATATGTTAGCTTGATTTTCTACCTTAACTTAGCTTAATTCAAGCATGTTTTAGGCTCTATTTGGGCATATTTGAGCTATGTTTTGGGCTGGTTGGAGCACTTGAGGCATACTTTATATGCTTGTAGTGCAATTGTGCTTGATAGTTTAGCATGTGCTATGCTTTGGCCTCTTATTCTAGCTTGTGTTAGCTTAATTTTAGAATGTTTTTGCTACTGTTTTGACTTGTTTTAGCTCTGTTTTGGACTGGTTAAGTCCTTTGAGGCTTGTATTGCATGGTTGTAGTGTAAAGGGCTTCACTAGTTTAGTGTTTTAGGCCTTTAAGCATGAAGTGCTTGAGTTTCTTGCATGTTGTAGTGTTATTTTGCATGAAATCTCAGCATCATAATCTCTGTCACATACTCATTTGTCTTACTCTTTCAATCGCTTTTGAGAGTTGTTTCAAGTTTCGGATTTTTTAAGCTTGAGATAGAGTTTATGCTTAATGGTTTTAATTCTCTTTTGAGGGTTTCTACTAATCAAAGGCATGACCTCTCTCTTGCCTTAAATCATTCCTTGGTTGACACTTCTTTCTCTTTAGAAGACTCTCACCTTGGACTTAATCAATTAAAGGACTAATCGGTAATGTAAAATGAGTAAACAAAAGCGACAAAGTAAAAGAGGCAAGATAAGCATCTTGTGTTGCATTGCATGTGTTCAATCAAACGTTATATTGAACACAAGGAAGATTGGAGCATTTCATACTCAAAGTGATGAAATGAGCCAATCTCCTTGGTCTCCATTGCCTTTGATCACACATGATAAGGTGATGGTCTTGAGTCTTGTTTTTGTATACAATGAAGTTGTACTTCTTGGTTCTTTGGCCATCACGCATTGAAAATGCTTGGTTGATGGTTTTGGAGCCAAGAATTACACTCCTTTGACCTTGTGTAACGATAAGGAGGGTAATAGTTGTAGACACCCCATTTTTGACCGACCTTAAGATTCAGACGTCATCGATTGAGCGCTCGGTGATAGTGCATGTCGTGCTCGTTTCGAGGTTTCGGAGTTTTGGCTGAGAGCCTTGCCTCCGGGCCTCTGAACTCTTTATGCTTTGGCTCGGTTTGTGGACCGAACCTTGTTTCTCTTCCCTGGAGGGTGGGAGAGGTCTCGTAGACCACCTCTTTGTGGTCATAGACCACTTTTCTAGTTTCGAGACCAGTTTTCGATTTTCGGAGCCTTCGACCGCGCGCCTTGACTCGGGACCACTTAATGTTCTCCGTTTGGTGTGGTTTTTGAACCACACCTTGTTGCCTCTGCCTAGAGGGACACTGTGGTCCGGGAGACCACTTTTGTGGTCGTAGACCACTTTTGATGCCCGTAGACTAGTTTTTGAGGCTTCCGGACGCACGCCTTGCCTCCCGAACTTTCGCCTTGCATCCTTTTTCGTTTGTTTTTTGGCACAAACCTTGTTTTCCTTGTTTGGAATGTGGTACAAGGGTGGGAGACTAGTTCTTCCCCTTGGAGACCACTTTCCTCCCTGCCAGCCAGTTTTCTGGTCGGCCAACTGGTTTTCTTGGTCTTTGGGCCACCTTTTCTGGTCGGCCCCCACACCACTGCATTGTTTTCATGTTGTAGACCCTCTTCCACCATGGCCGACCAGTTTTCTTCTTGGGAGACCACTTGTGGTTGTCGGCCAACCACTTTAGGTGATCGGCTGCTTTTCATCACCTTTTTGGAGATATTTTTAGGCCAGCTGTGCCAGCTGGAAGGCACAGAAGCCATCCTCCATACACGTGTATGGAGGGATGGCATTGAGGCCAAAGCTTGTCCAACAAGCTTGAGCATTGTTCTCTATAAGAGAGAACCTCCTCCCTCATGCCTTAGGTTCAGATTTTAGTGGCTTAAGAGATAGATACACTCTTGTCTCATAATCCTCAATCACTTTCATTTTTGTGCCTTAAAGTGTCATTTTATCACACTTTTGTACACAACCACATACTCAAACACCCTCCTTTTGTTGCTAAGGCTTCTTGAGGTTTGTTTTGGTTGTTTTGGACTGGTTTGAGCTCAAAGAAGTTGCTGGAGTTGCAGCTTTGAAGGTGTTCATCAAGGGTGAGTTTCTACCCTTTTAAACCTTGCTTTTGCTTAAGCTTTTAGCCCTATTTGCATGCTGATTTAAGCTTAACTCTTAACTACAAAAAGTTTAGTTTTTGCAAGCTTAAAATTTTTGTTTAAGGTCACTTTTTTGTTGGGGGTGGTCTACCCCCTCTTAGGCCTTATTCGGCCTTGTTTTGAGCCATCCCTTTTGGCTCTTATTCTAGCCTTTGCATGAACTTTCTACCACTGAAATCCAGAGGATTTTTAGTGGTGGAAAGGTGGTTTTGAGGTCCCAAATATGAGAGGGTCATCCCCTCTCCTTGTATTTTGAATGCTTGCTTTGAATGCCTCATGTTTGAGCATGTTTATTAAGCTTGTGTTGGCTTGTTCTTAGCATGTATTTGGGTTATTTTGAGATGGCATGCCACTATTTTTGGTTGTCTTGATCACCTCATCCATGCTTAATACACTTGTAGTGTAAGTTTCATAAACTAGTCTTGTATGCTTCATGAAGTAGCATGTCTTTCTACCTTATGTTGACTCCATTTCATTAGGGTTTTGGTGTTTTTTTAGCATGCCATAACTCTGTTAAGGTTGGGTTTGATAGCCCCATGCATGCTCCATGCACTTGTAGTGCAATTCCATGAACTAGCCTAATCTGTAGCCATGCTTTAGACTATCTTTCTAGCATGCTTTTGGCTTAACTCTAAGAAGCTTTTGTCCATGTTTTAGCATGCTCTAGCTCTAATTTATGTTGTTTTGGTCATGCATGCCATGCTTTGTATAGCCATAGTGCATTCTAGCTTGTTAGCTTTGTGTATCAAGTCCACTAGCATGCATTGCTTGGCCTATTTGAATGATTTGGCATCATTCTTCATGTGATTTCAGTCCATGTAATGTTGCCATGCACTTACATTTGTCACTCATTCAATGCGTTGGAGGGTTGGTCCTTTATGCCTTAAACATGAACCATTGTGTATGCCTTCATGCCTAAGCTTGCGAGCTATCATTTCAATGTGTTTTTGGGGTTGTTTTGCCATGATATAACTCTGATTTTTGTTGGTTAAGTCATCTCCTGCTTGGTCTTGGTAGGTGTAGTGTAATCCACCTTATTTGCCTTGCATATTCCATGCCTTATGCCCTTCATGCTAGCTTGTTTTGGCTTCCTTCCATACATGTTTTAGTATCATTTTGTCATGTTCTATGATTGTTTTGGGTTGCCTTGACCATGTGCCTCATGAATTGCATAGTTGTAGTGCAATTGGCCTTGCTAGCCTTGTGTTTTGATGCCTCATGCATGTTATCTTTGAGCTATTTGGATGATTTGGAATCATTTAATACTTGATTTCAGAGCATGTAGCATTGTCATATTCTCATGCATATCACTCTTTAATTGTAGTTTAGGAGTTATGCATTGTTGCCTTGTTTATGGCCTAGTGTGTATGCTTGCATGCCTAGACCTTTGGGCCCCCATCGCAGCATGTTTTGGTCTTTGTTTAGACCTATTTGAGCTCTATCCATGATTGGTTCATGCATTTATGCCATGTATTGCATGCCCCCTTTGTAATCCTCTTTACTAGCCTTATGCTTTAAGGACCCTAGCATGTCATACTTGTGTTGTTTGAATGATTTGGCATCATTTCTTACTTAATTTCAGTGCATGTAGTGTTGTTACACTTCCATGCTTGTCACTCCTTGAGCACTCTTGAGAGTTGTGCTCTCATGCCTAGTTGATGGGCCAATGCATTGAGCTTGCTTGTCTTGATCTTCATGCCTTTATTTTAGCATTATGGCCACTGTTTTGGGCATGGCTGAGGTCTGCCCACATTCGGTTTAAGTCCATTGAGCATTGTGTATGCCATGTTACATTGCATTGTGTATGCCATGTTGTCATTTGCATTATACATGCCATGTTGTTGCCTTGCATTGTGTATGCATGCCATTAGTATTGATAGGTTGCTCATGTCGCATTGCATTGTGCATGCATGCATTACATTGTGCTTACCATGCTTAAGTTGCATTGCATGTTTGCATGCTTAAGTTGCTTTGCATTTGTTTGGATTAGGTGTTAATCCGAGCACGAGAAACGAGGGACATTTCATACTTGAAGTGATGAAACGTGCCTCAATTCTCGGTCGCCGACCCTCTTGATCGTACATGATAGAGGTCAAGGCTTTATGTGTTATATATGCATTCATTTCACATTGATTCGTGCAATCTTGGCTTCTCGGCCATCATGTATTGAGATGCGTGATTGGTGGCTCGAGGGTCGAGAACTACACTCCCTTCAGCTCATGAAATGATAGGGAGGGTGGTTGTGCACACATATCTTGCAAATACATTGCCATGCCCTTTCTTGCTCTCTGTTGCAGCAAACTGGAGAAGTGCAGCAACAAGTGGTCGGTCGACCAGAAAAACTAGCTGGTCGACCACTTTTTCTGGTCTGCAACAAAGAAAAGTGGTCGGCAGGTGGTTGGCAACTCCAGAAAGTGGTCGGCCTTGTTCCTACAGGTTCCCATGGTGGAGTTTAAGCTTTGTGGAGCTTGGTGCAGTGTTCTAAGAACAATTGAAAACAGAGGCAAATCGGGGCATCGCGATGGATTTCCGAACGAAGCGACCGGGCATGCATACACTTCTCGCCTCGAGGCTCCTGTTTTACTGCTTTCCTTAGCTAGCTTATGCTTTGATTCTGTACTTAAGTAGTTAATGCATTTATCTGCTTATTTATGTTGTAATAACTAGTTAGTTAACTTGCTAGTTAATTAGCTTCGTTTTGTACTTAATTAAATAGCTTGTTAGTTAATTAGTTTTGTGATGTAATAATTAGCTTAGATTAGCTAGTTAGCTCATTATTCGGACCCTCCGTCGAGAGGGCCAATTGTTGTAATAAGCGTACGTGTGTGTGATGCATGTCTTCCAACCCCCATTTCTTTCTCCCTTTTACTTAACCACTTACGATGGTTAGTTTTAGGGCGTATTTTGATTAGCATACCTTATGCTTGCATGAGTGCATTCATTCATCTGTTTTGCGTGCACCGGGCTCGGCGCATCATACTAACTGCATTGTATTTCAATTCCGATTTGAATACATGTTATCAAGTTGCATTTCACATGCCACCTTAGAATAGCCGAGCCTATTTTAGTTGCATTCTTGCATGTGTTGCATTAGCCATCTTAACATGAACTAGGATCATGCATGATTTCTAACTAGTTCTTTGTTTTGGCTCGGAGTACACTGTGAGTGTTTACGCTTTAGCATACTGCATGAGATGTGTATGTTGCCTTGTTAGCATGCTTGCCATGTGGCTAACTGCTTAAGTGATTAACTGCTTGAATGCCTGTGGGTGAAGGTTGGATTACTTGAATTGGAACAATTCATTGAAATCCGCGATTTAGCCTACTTGTGAGTAGCACCTCCAAACCATTTTCAAACAAACGAACATGCAATGTTTTGTTCCAACTTAGCCGATCTAGTCTATACTTGTATGTTGTGCGCATCACATAGTAATTCTAGGTTAATAACCGGAATAAGAACACATGTGTTTTCAAAAACAACATATCATGCTTAGTAAAGGCCGATCTTTGATCGGGTGAGCGGGGGTGCTTATTGCATGACCTTTCCCTCTCGTACCCAAGTTCCTGAGCCGAGGCAACTTTGGTGATGACGGACACGTGGCCTTAGGCACGAGTCAGGGTTTCCTAAATTCCCCCAAAATAAAATATTTAGGTGGCAACTCTGTATCTGGCAAAGCAGTCCATATTTGGCACTTCTTTATAAAAATCAGTTTTCCAAAACGATTTGCCGGATTTGGACTCTTTGGTGATTTAGCAGTCTCACATTGCACATTGTGAGATTAGATTCAGAACTGTGACACGAGTCCGAACTTGTAGTAGCTAGAGAGCAAAACGAATTTGCGCCCTCGCGGCGCGGAGCCGGGGAGTTCTCGGGGCGGTCTACAGTTTCTGGCGACTCTGCTGGGGAGTTAGAGAACTTGACTCGAACTCATGATATATTGTTTTGACTACACTTATGTGTCTCTTTGCGTTGCATTTGCATTGGTGCGCCTAGGACATCGTGTGTGCCGTATGCTATTCCTGAATGATTTGCCGGAGGCTTGCTTTGAGAAGCGTGCCATAAGGCTGACCGGTTGCGGGCTCTGCCACGACAGGAACACAAACTCCGATTTTTACCAGGGCACCCCTTTTGACCATTCGACCTAGTGCATATCGGAATCTATAGTGACTATTCCAAACTAGGACAGGTTGCTTACCCGATTGTAGGTTGTTTGAAACCGCTATGTGCGTAGTGAAACCCTAGCTCCTGATAGAAATAGGACAGGGAAACCCTACCCCCTCCATAGGGCTGTTTTGGCTCTCATTTACTTGCTATGTGCTTTTGGAGTGTGCCTCTACAAGAATGCATGTATCAGTTTGCAAGTCTGGGTATCAGGCCTGAGGGCATCTATATTTAGGGAAGTCAGTTTTACCTGAGGGTATCAGATCCAGATTTGGGACAGCGATTTTGGTCACAGTGGTCAGTGTTTGAGAACAGTGTGTTTCGGCTTACAAATGCCAACTGAGTGTTATTATGCCAACTGTGTGTTGTCTTTATTTAAGCCGTTATGCTGTCCGTTTTTCTAGTTGTTTATTTCCTTATTATGCTTTATTTATCTTTTTGCAAGGTAGTTTAGCACGATTGCATCCGACCAGGCAGATATTCCCTAAGTACTCTGGGTTAGAGGTCGCAGACTTCATCGATCCGAGGATCTGATAGACGGACAACCAGTGTACCACTCATTACCCCCGGTTATTTGACGGAGATCAACTAGGCGCAGTGCATTAGTATAGCGGTTGCCAGATCAGTGGTCCTTGAGTAGTCGGGTTGAGATTTCTAAGTCTACTGCAGAGACAGATATACCAGTTATTTAGACAGATCAGTACAGTATGGCAGGCATGGAAGAGATGATGCGTCAGCTCCAGGAGACTACGCAAGACATGCAGCGGGATGCTGCCCGTCAAACAGAAGTAGTGGCCCAACAAGCAGAGTTAATCGCCAGGCTACAGCAGCAAACTGGAGTATCTGCTTCACACCCAGCTCCTCCCCCACCAGGAGTTCCAACACCCGGGGAGATAGCAAACGTCTAGGAAAATACGGACGTTCCGACGGGGCTAGCTCCGCCCCCAATCCTACCCCAGCTATCCAAAACGCCCACCAATCTAGTGGATTCACCGTTTGAATTTGAGGTGGATCCAATGGCGCTAAAAGTGAGCAAGCTAGAAAAGCTGTTCAAGAAGTCTCAAGGCGTGAAATCCATTCCGGATATAGAGGATGGATACACCGACTCGGCCGTGACTCTGCCAGACCGGTTTAAAATGCCGCATATAGACCGTTTTGACGGGTCTGGAGATCCTATGGTGCACCTGCGGCTGTTTTCGGATATCTTAAGGCCGATGGGCCTCTCCAGATTACAGAAGCTTTCCCTATTTGGCCAGACCCTGTCGGGTGTAGCGGCTATTTGGTATGCAAAACTGGAGGACTCTGATAAGAGGAACTGGGAGGAGATGGCTGAGGCCTTCATAGCTCAATACTCCTACAACACGCAGATCGAGGTCACAACTCATGATCTCGAGACAACCAGGCAAGAGCCGAAGGAGAGCTTCTCCGATTTTGTGACCCGTTGGAGGGCTAAAGCCTTGATGATGACCATCAGGCCGATTGACAAGGACCAAATAAATATGGTTGTGCGCAACCTCGAGCCCAACCTCATGCAAAAGATGATCGTCTTCCCCCTACCCACCTTTGCAGACTTACATGAGATTGAGGTGTAAATCGAGGACGCCATGAAACAAGGTTTGATTGACCATGAAAGAGAGCAGTCCAAGAGGGCATTCAACCGCGATACGAATGCAGGCACAAGTAGCGCTGCAGCTTCCAGAACTTCAGATGCAGGAATGGTCACCACCACCACTCCAAAAACCCTTGCAGCTACACCCTTTACCGGTGCGTCCGGAAGTAGCTTGCAAATAGCGAGATATGCACCCCGAGGCCAAAGAACCTTCACCCTACTATACATGCCTTTGTCCAAAGCTTTAGGGGTTTTGATCAAGAAAGGGCACTTGAAGCCCCTAGAGCTGCGGCCCTTACCAGAAAAGCTTCCTCTCTCCCATAACCCGGCGAAGTACTACGCCTTTCACCAACAGCATGGTCATGAAACCGACCAGTGCTTTCGATTGCATCATGAGATTTAGGATCTCATTTACAACAGGGTGATCGTGCCTCCGAAGAAATCGAATGTCACAACCAACCCTCTCCTACCACATAACCAAGCTCCACCTCCCAAACGCATCAACCTAATCCAAGCTGGGGTTGTGTCATACGACCCTAGCATATACATCACCCCTTCCCACCTACCCAAGCCGGAGGTGTTCATTCCTGATAGCACGGACTTGTGCTTGTTGGACATCTCCCAAATCTAACCAGAACCGGTGGAAGTGACTACCGAAGATAGAGCAAGGATCACTTTAGGAGCAGAGAGGAATGAGGATTCAGAGCCTAAGGGGTCTGCGAGTCTTGAGTATGACCCGAGCAGTTATATCACACCAACGGATCAGCCTAAGCCAGGGGTAGAATTGCCAGTGGGGGCAGAAATCAGCGTGGTATGGGAGGATGGACCTAATAAAGGGCTAGATGACCAAGCGGAACTGGAGGAGGATATCACGAACCTTCAATTCTTCAATGAACAGGACTCAGGGGACGTGACTGTCAGCTGGTTTAATTTGGATGGGTCAGCAGAAGCTACTGGATGGCTCAGCGATGAGTCGAATGTCATTGAACAACCTCAGCTAGAACAGGGTCCGTCAGAGACGGGGACATCAGCAGTGTCTGGAATGGCCGAGAACCAGAATGGACCGCCGGAGAGCACCGGTGTTAAGAATTTTGCTCGGGATTAGAGCATTTTTAGTACAGAAGATACTAAACAGCAGACTACACGGAAGCAATTTGAGCAGGAAAAGATCAAAGATCTGGAAAGGGCTAGAAAGGACAAAGCCCCTGAGGGGACGGAAGGTACTGTGCGCACAGAAGCAGTTGTAACGGAACCGGACAGGTGTCTGTCGGTTGCCGATGGCATGTGGTGGGAAGATGATGACCTATGTCTTGCCCATACAGACGAGGATTGGGGACAAAACCAACCGGATGATACCTGGTATGTGGGAGAAGTTGACCACATGACTAGGAGTGGGCGGTATTTCAAGCCCCCACATTTGGATCAACCAGAGGCGTCCGGAAGGACAAGGAGGCGGAGAGGCAGAAAGAAAAATTACTCGAGGAGGAGGCTGTGCTGAAACAGCTTAAGAAGATACAAGTAGACATCTCCATCTTGGGGCTGCTTATGGCCTCAAGAGTTCATAGACAGGCTGTCCTTTCTGCAATGGCCAGGGCCAAGCTATCAATCGATACCACGCCTGAGCAGTTGGTGGGACTGGTCTTTCCGGGAGGAGCTTCCCCGATGTTGACCTTCACTGACAAGGAACTGCCGCCGGAGGGCTCAGATCACAACAAACCACTCTATATCTCTGTGGAATGTAGAGATAAATGGATACCCGTAGTTCTTGTTGACAAAGGATCAGCTATCAACATGTGTCCGTCGAGAACGACATATGCAATCGCGTTGAATCCCGCAGACTTTTTGCCTACTGCCCAGGTGATAAGGGCCTACGACAATACCAGCAGAGAAGTGATGGGGACTGTACAGATTCAGACTCAGGTCGGTCCAGGACATCAGGATATTGACTTTCATGTCTTGGACGTTCCCGCAACCTTTAATTTACTCCTAGGGCAGCAGTGGCTGCACCAGGTAAAGGCAGTCTCTTCCACCCTACACCAAATTTTGAAATATCCCCACGGGAATGGGGTAGCCATTGTTTTCAAGAATTCTTCAATCCATCCGGCGCCAGAGGTTTCTACACCAGTTCTGGAGATTGAACATGGTGCGGAGGATGTGTTCCTGTCAAGATTTACCCTAGCCGAGGCCCGGGTTGTACAGAACATACTGGCTATTGACGAGGGGATATATGTCAGTGCACAGTCTGTGTACCTCATGAACAAGCTCCAGCACATCCCCGGGATGGGACTAGGGAGAAGTGGCCAGAAAGGCATAGCAGCATTGGCCGAAGTACCGCATAACTCACATACCTTTGGTTTAGGTTATCTGCCTACCAAGGAGGATTGGGTGAGGAAAGGAAAAGAGATGACCGGAAGGGCCAGAGCAAAGCAAACAGGGAAGCCTTATGAGTTGGTGCACCGGCCTATCCAGGGTACCTTGAACGGACACTTAGTCCGAGAGGGGGAAGACTTCCCATTCTGTGGCTTTCCAGAGCCATGGCTAAATGCAGAGAGGCGGCGGTTGCCGGGATTTGAGATTTTCTTTGACTTGCAATTGTCTAGGGATGATGTTACCAAGGAGCAGACAAACCCACTAGCTGAGGCTGAACAGTGCAAAGGGGAGGATTCTGAGAGCACAGAGATTGAAATGGGGGTAGCACTGGCTTGTCTACTTTCAGATCCTCCGATCGTACATGAGTGCTTGGGGGATAACTTCTCGGTGTCCATGATTGGGAATGAAGCGGCTGCGAGCCCATCTTCAAACATTCTGGATGCATCCATCGCACCCTCCATCGTCTGGCAATACGAGGAGGGATTCTTATCGAGCCGCACCGGGTCAGGTAGTGAGCCGGAATCTGATTCCACTGAGTCTGTGGAGTCGGAATCAGGTTCCAGCTCGTCTGAGTCTGAGTTCGGTATTCTTGGGAGTGACAACCCAGATGCCACAGTCCTGTCTAGGTCGTCTTTTTCTTTTTCCTTCGAGTCTGTTGTAACAAAGGAATCAGGCGATTTGGAAGTGATTAATGAGAATGGAATAGCTATGGCTTCTGAGTACTTTTTCTGTACCCTTAATTTATTGCATTAATCAGGATTTTCAAAATTTTGATGAAAACGATGAGGAAGAAATTCCTCCGGTTTTGCAATATTTGCTTGATCAAGAGCAGGAGAGGTTTGTAAAACCCTTGGTTGATGAAATGTCCCAAATTAATGTTGGTACTGAGAAGGACCCGCGGCTGGTCCAAATCGGGTCCACGTTGTCTTCAGAGGAGCGCGAGCGCTTAGTCGCTTTGTTAAAAGATTTCAAAGATGTTTTCACGTGGTCCTACGAAGACATGCCTGGAATCAATCCTGAGATTGTACAGCACCGGATCCCTCTTGACCCAGAGGCCCGACCTGTTAAGTAGAAGCTCAGAAGGATGCGCCCGGACTGGGCTCTCAAGATCAAAGAAGAGGTCACCAAACAAATTGATGCAGGGTTCCTGCTGGTATCAGAATACCCAACTTGGTTGGCCAATATAGTTCCAGTGCCGAAGAAGGACGACAGAATTCGGGTATGTGTGGACTTCAGGGATTTGAACAAAGCCAGTCCGAAGGACGACTTTCCTCTGCCGCATATCGACGAGTTAGTGGATTTCACTGTTGGGCATGCGTTGCTCTCATTCATAGGTGGGTTTTCAGGCTACAATCAGATATTGATGGCACCCGAAGACCGAGAGAAGACTGCTTTTACCACCCCGTGGGGAACCTATTGTTATAGGGTGATGCCGTTTGGGCTGAAGAATGCTGGGGCTACATATCAACGGCCGCGACCACAATTTTGCATGACATGATCCATAAGGAGGTTGAGGTGTATGTGGACGACATGATTGTCAAGTCCAAGGAAAGAGAGGGCCACTACACTGCCTTGCAGAAATTCTTCCAACGGATCAGAGAGTATCGGTTGCGGCTGAATCCTCAAAATGTACATTTGGTGTTACAGCAGGGAAAATGATGGGGTTCTTGATCACACAGAGAGGTATCGAGGTCGATCCTTCCAAAATCAAGGCCATCTTAGAAATGCCACCACCAAGGATTGAAAAGGAGGTGCGAGGCTTTCTGGGTAAAGTGCAATTCATAAGACGGTTTATTGCTAAATTAACCTTGACTTGTGAACCACTCTTTGGTCTCCTGAAGAAAGGAACGAAGTTCCAATGGGATGGCCGATGCCAAGCTGCTTTCGAACAGATCAAGCAATATTTACGGAACCCACCTGTGTTGTTACCGCCTGAGTCAGGAAAACCGTTGATTCTGTACCTTTCAGTGACCGAAACTACAATGGGTTGCAAACTTACACAAGAGTCTGAGGAAAAAGTGGAGAGAGCTATCTACTACCTGAGCAAGAAAATGCTAGATTACGAGACCCGCTACACTCTGCTGGAGAAGGCTTATCTGGCCTTGGTATGGGCTACCAGGAAGCTGCGGCACTACCTGTTAGCTCACTCCGTAATACTGGTTTCAAGATTAGATCCCATCAAATATCTTTTCGAGAAACTGGCACTTACGGGTAGGCTAGCCCGTTGGTTGTTTCTGCTTTCTGAATTCAATCTGAAGTACATGATGCGCAAGTCAGTGAAAGGGAGAGCGGTAGCGGAGTTCCTAGCCGATCACCCAGTGGACGGGGATGAAGCAGTTGAGTATTTGTTCCCAGACGAGGCCATTTTGCATGTCGAAGAAGAAACTTGGACGATGTACTTTGACGGAGCGTCAAACCAATATGGGTATGGGATAGGGGTGTTACTGATAGCACCCGACAATTCCCGCATACCTCTAGCATTCAAACTCCGGTTCAGAGTGTCGAACAATGAGGCAGAATATGAGGCACACATTGCTGGTTTAGAAGTTGCCCTAGAACTAGGGGCAAAACGGTTGGATGTCATCGGGGACTCGAACCTTCTTGTATCTCAGGCTAAAGGAGATTGGAAAGTTAAAGAAGAAAAGATGAGAATCTATCACCAGACCTTGGACGTGCTAATCCCCTAGTTTGAGAAACTGAATTTCGCTCATCGGTTAAGAAAGAACAACAGGTTTGCTGATTCATTAGCAACTCTATCTTCTATGATAGACATCCCTTTCGGAGTCCGAATGCGTCTGATCATTATTGAACAGAAATTCGTGCCGGCCTACGAGCTGATTGCTGCCATAGATGAGGTACAAGATGAGAATCCCTGGTATTACGATGTCTGGAACTTCTTGGAAAAGAAGCATATCCACCAGGGGCAAATGCCAAAGATAAGAGAGCAATTCGAAGAATGGCTGGTCAGTTCATCGTCTACGGGGGTAAACTGTACAAGAGAGGTCATCTTGGGATGCATAAATTGTGTGTTGATGCTGAAGAATCCAAGCGCCTGATGGAGGCCATCTATGGAGGAGAGTGCGGAGCGCACACGAACGGGGTGATGCTAGCCCGAAAGATCCTTGAACAGGGTTATTACTGGTCCACCATAGAGGAGGATTGTATTGGCTTTGTTCGGCGATGCCACAAATGTCAGATCCATGCAAACCACATGAGCATTCCACCGTTGAAGCTGTACAATATGACTTTGCCATGGCCGTTTTCAGTCTGGGAGATTGATGTGATTGGGGCTGTTACTCCAAAGGGGTCCAACGGGCATGAGTACATTCTGGTAGCAATAGACTACTTCACGAAGTGGGTTGAGGCCCAATCTTACGCAGTGTTGAAGGCATCGCATGTCGCTAAGTTCATCAGGAACATCATCTGTCGCTACGGGGTTCCAAATGAGATTATTTCGGATAATGGTTCCCACTTCAAGAAAGAGGTGATCGATTTGTTGGAGAAGTACAACGTGGCTTTTCATAAGTCATCTACATATCGGCCGTAGACCAACGGAGCAATTGAGGCCGCCAACAAGAACATCAAGCATATACTGCAGAAGATGGTGGAAACCTACCGGGATTGGCCAAATAAGTTGCCATTTGCTCTGTGGGGCTACCGGACTTCAATTCGAACTTCTACTGGGGTGACTCCATATTCCTTGGTTTATGGGATGGAGGCTGTTCTCCCTATCGAAGTTGAGGTTCCGTCATTACGGGTATTGGCTAAGTGTCAGATAGCTGAGGCAGATTGGCAGCATAACAGGTTCGAAGAACTCATGTTGTTTGATGAGAGAAGGCCAAAAGCACTGTATCATGTTCAGGGTTATCAACGAAGAATTGCCAGGGCTTTCAACAAGAAGGTTAAGTCCAGGAATTTGAAAGAAGGGGATCTTGTGCTCAAAGACAACCGAGCTCCCATCCACGACCCTAGGGGCAAGTTCAGACCCAATTGGACTGGCCCTTACATCATCAAGTCTATCTAGTCGGGTGGAGCTGTCGTTTTGATAGACCTAGATGGCCTAGAGTTCTCCCAACCGATCAACATGGACAAGTTAAAGAAATATTATCCCTGAGAGGCTCGCTAGGCCGAAAACCCGAAAGGGCGACCTAGGCAAAAGTTAGAGCACAGAAAATTTGAAATAATAAAAACTGAGCTCGCGAGGTTGAAAACCCAGAAAGGGCGGCCTTGGCAAAAGTTAGAGCGCAAAAGAAGAGTGTTAATACATGAGTGAACCCGAGCCGAACTACGTAAGGCTTGATTCCCGTCTTTGGGATACGTAAGCAACTTCATTCTAAAGTCCAGCCATAAACACTTCCCTAATCAACTTTGTCCGTGTGATCATGTTGGTCATCTTTGTCTATTCTACATTCAAGCGCTCGGTTGTGATCTCCAGTGCAGTGCTATTCAGACTAGGGAAAACTTTCCAGTTGCTGGATCCGGGGTTGTACATCTCAGTGATAGATCTCGAGCGTGTCCAGTTTTGATCCATATCAAAAATGGTTTTGAAAAGTTTTAATAAAAGTTGATTTTGCTCAAATTAATCTTTTTACAACTTAGACCATTTTTGGACCAAACGGAAAATTTTCAGTTTCCACAACCTTCAATTACATTGATTTTAGTACAAAGTTCTCCTACTCTTGAATACAAATTGAAGTTGCTTTTTATTACATTCATAAAGAAAACTTGAAAGTACTGATTAAAGCAAATAAATTCGGGACATAGTCAGGTGTTCCTGCGTCCCCTCCCAGAGCTTGTGGAAGCCTCTGATGCCGAAGTAGGCCCGACCTGTGCCTCTTCATCAAGCCAAGCTATGCACTCATTAGAGAGACTGCAACTGAAAGTGGGAGCGGGGGCCAAAAGCTCTCTCGTCCTCTATGTTGTGGCATATAGAGCTAGCTGTGCGCCTCAGACTGGAAATGCAGCAGGGTACTCTATCCCTTCCTCTGGGCAAGTCTGATCATGCCCAAACTGACGTCGGATTCGAAACGGGAAGTAAAGGACACAGTGTGTCAGACCGATCAACTGAATCTCAGGCTGGCAAGTCATGCTATAGCTCATCGCCGGTAGATTAAGCCAGGGGCAACGCCAAGCAATGTCAAGAGCAGTCAAACTACGCATCCATTCGTACCACCATCCCTCATCAGGGGCATCAACTAGACGTCGCCGGAAGAAATAGCTGCGAGCTAAATATGCTGGGCATGAGTCCACAACTTTTAGTTTATCCATCAACCATATCTGGGGAGGGATGAAAAATGAGAGATTAAAGAATAGAGAGGTGTACGTTGAGAGAAAAGTAAGAAAAGGGTTTTGAGAGAAAAACCGAGTCTGACGGCCGAGTGATGTGAGAAATATATGTAAGATGGGGTGAGAAACATTACCTGCAGCAGTAGTGGACTCCCCGCGAATCTCATCGTCTCTCAGCGATGAAAAGCGTCCAAACCCATCAACGTCTCAGCTAGGGTCATGGCGATACAGCTCTTGCCCTCTTTCAAGCCCTCAATAACCTCAATCAAACGGGCGCTAAACCCACAAGAGCTTGGGGCAAGCAAGAAATGTGACAACATGCACAAGCAAAGCACATGTCGCTGAAAACCTTACCAGTCATGATCGCCGCGGTCACCAGCATCAGAAAATCGACGAATCAAACTCGGAATGTCCAGCATTCCGTCACAAATCAATGACCGAGCGTCATGCAAAGTAAACCCACACATCCGTCCTAAGGCTTGGACGTGGCCGAAGTGGAACTGGGGAAAGATTTCCTCGTTGCACTCGGATTCCATCGAAACTTGGAAATCTTCGAAAGTGGGACATATCTCTTGTCCGCCAAAGTTAAAGACGTGTGTTACCGGATTCCAAAACCTTGGCGCGGCATGAAGGAACGGAAAACGCAGCGGGCTGCGACTCAACGTGAATAGTGCATTTATGCCGAAGCCCTAGAAATTCAACTTTTCCGAGCCATCCAAGTTGGCGATCCAATTTGTGAGATTTTGGACAAGAAATGCTTCCATTTTGGTGCAAAACTGAGTTAAAATGAGGGAACCACGAAGCTGGAACCTTTATGGAGGATAAGGCACTGTTTGGAGGACAGGTGTCAGAAAACTGGAGGTCCCCAGGCCAAGTGGTTGGCCGAACACTTTTTCTGGTCGGCCAGCTAGTTTTTCTGGTCGGCCAGCTACTTTTCTGGTCTGCAGAGCAAAAAACTGGTCGGCAGCCCTCTTTACTGGTCGGCCATGTACAAAAAAGTGGTCTGCAGCTTTTTCTTGTCTCCAGAAGAGAGTCTCTAGCCTTCATGTGTGCTGGGAGTGCTCAAGGTCTGAGTTTAAACGAGCTTTGTTCGTCCAAATCGCTTTGTTCGTCCAAAATGCATTTGCTTATCGAGTTGTTAAGTTTTTCTTGTCGAGTTGTTGCTCTTTGATTATCGAGTTGTTGCTCTTTGTTTATCGAGTTGTTGTTCGTTGCTTATCGAGTTGTAAACTTGCTAAGATTTTGTTGTTTCTTAGTGAGTTAAATTGTTTTGTTTGTTACGTTGGTTCACTACCTGACTTGGCAATGCACGGTGTTCAGTTTCCATTCAATTTCATTTTTGTGCAAAATGGTGCGATGCGATGCATAGAATACAAATACAACACTTTTTGAACAAAAAGCTGTTTCATTCCATCATAGCTTCTTTTTTACAACATTTTACAGCAGGGTACAAGTTTTAAGGAAAATAAAAATAACTGCCTAAGCTGTACAATGTGCTACAACTACATGTAAAAAGAAAAATAAAGCAGGAACATCTGCATCAGTGCTATCAAGCTCACGACCGAGAGGCCCTTTTCACCCTCTTCGGCTGAGCAGCCTCTGCACCACCGCTGCCGGCACCACCATCTAAATCGGAGCCGCTGTCCTCGAAATCCTCCTCGGAGTCACCTCTGCCCTCAGAACCGGAATCGGAGTCGTCATCTCTGCCTGTAGATGTCTCTGACTGTGGATGTGCTGACTCTTCCTCCTTGCTGGACTCCTCGTCATATCTGACAGGTGCTCTGCGTCCCCCTCAGTCGTGTGCTGAGGCTCCTCTCCTAGATGCTCGAGAAGGCCTGGATGGCCCAGTCTGCAGAGGCGGGACCTGAAAAGGACAGTTTAAATGCATCAGCCAGTATGTATATCAGATGTAGATGCAAGAATGATACATAGAGTAGGTGCATGCAGATATAGTCTGTGAATGTGATGTGTCAGATGTGCTCTACACATGCCATGAATCAACGCAGTGAAATGTTCAGTTTCCATATGTCATCAGAAGTATGATAAATGTAAGGAAATTGAAAAGTACCCGGACGCCGGAGGCGTACAACAGCGTCTCCCTCAGCAAGACCATGCTCTCGAGTGAGGCCACCACTCCGAGTAACCCCTCAGTATACTCTCTGGGAGGCTGCAGATACAATTTCAAGTCATCAGGGAATGAATGAATGTCTAAATATCTGAATGATAAATGAAAACTGTGGAGCATACCGGTGGTGAGTCAGGGTCACTGACGTATCGATGATCCGGCAATGGAGGCTCCAATGGAATCGGGTATGATGTCCCATACTACTAGCCCGTCAGCTCGATCGGAAGATCTAGCCACCTAGCATACTGGCAAGTCAAGGGCATCCCTCTAGCACCACCTCTCGATATGCTAGCCCTGCTAGTGGAAGGGATGTCTGCAGCTCGAGCGCGACTCGACGATGGCATATTAACAGCCCTCCTCATAGGAGTACGAACGCCTGTCAGTGGAGGCATCAAGTATGTATGGCGGTATGTCACGTACTCCCCTCCTCCAAGAAAAGAACAACATCAGCACCCTGCATAAGGTCATCAACCTCCTGGGGGGTAAGACGCTCCATCGACCGCATGTCCAGTGGAGGCGGTGAGGGAGTCCCCTGAGTGGCATTGCCCATCGTCTGACGCATGAAGCGATCCCCGAGAAACCAGGCTCTGCCGACTGGTCCCTCAAACAAAACCCTGTATCGGGAGGCGCCTCATGCCCCGGCAAACTGGAACCGAGAATATCCGAGCATCTCCAGCCAAGGCTGCCAAGTGATCTGCGGATAGCAAGTGCATAAACTGATTATATGTCATAAATATGCAAGATGAATCAAAGCTGAAAGCATGACGGACTGAGAGTTCTGGTTTACCTCGGTCGCCCGCACCGTGTCAAAGTACTGCCGAAGATACGGCAGAGTCTCCCAGGGCCTGGACCGGCACCGACCCTCAAATCTGTGTGAATAAGGGATCTCGAGAGGTGCCTCAACCTCGAGCTCAAGGGCGAGTGTCAGGAAGTAGGCGTAAACCCACAGCTGTGAAAGGCAAGACAGTGGCTGTCAGAACATAGAATGTACAGAGAATACAGAATGCTGAGTGCATAATGCAAAAACATAATGTATAGAAAATGCAGAATGCTGAGTGCAGAATGCGAATACAGAATGTATAGAAAATGCAGAATGCTGAGTGCAGAATGCAAAACACAGAATGTACAGAGAATGCAGAATGTTGAGTGCAGAATGCGAATACAAAATGTATAAAAAAATGCAGAATACCGAGTGCAGAATACAGGGTACAGAATGTAATGTGTGCAATGTGTGTCATGTGCAGTGTACAGATAATGAAAAGCAGAAATGTAAATCAATAGGGTAGAATGTACCTCTCAGGCTCGCCAGTAGCCACCTACTATGGTCCCCCGTTCGCGGGAGGTCACGCTCATGTAGCAATAAAGGGTAGCGAGGCCAGCGCCATCCCAATCAAAGTGCCGGACCTGTGATAGGTCTACCAGCGCACTCAACAAATAAAGCCCGACTGTGTTACCCCTGTCGGAGAACAAAGTGGTCCCAAGTAGGAACATCAGAAACCCCTGGGCATACTGCTCTATCTCCTTAACAGTCTCGGGCATAGTCCTCTTGTACTGCTCGGCGAACCAGGTGTACCTGACTCTGCCTCATGATCTGTCGATCGGCGGATGGGCTCCAAGCAGATAAGTCCAAGCTGCCTCCCACTCACCCATATTTGCATCGTATGAGATCGGCTGGCCCGCCACGTCGATGCCCGTCAGTATGTGTAGACACCCCATTTTTGACCGTCCTCAAGACTTGGACGTCACCGTTGGAACACTCGGTGATTATCCATGTTTGTGTTCGTTTGGAGTTCCCGGAGTTCTCGGCTGCGCGCGCCGTGCCTCAGGACTCCGGACCCGACCGTTTGTGTTTGGTTTTGCACCAAACACTTGTGTTTTGCCTTGAAGGGGAGGGAATGCTTTGTGAGGCATCCCTACACACCACCGGCTGGGGATAGAGGCCACCGGCTGGCTAGTTGTCTATCGGCACTATATTGTGCCGGTCGGCACTATTTTGTGCCGGTCGGCACTCTTTTGGGCGAAATGACCATTTTGCCCTGCCGACCACTGTGCACTTGCTTTGAGATATTTTCTCACAGCTGTATGCATTTGTTTCCCCTCCATACACGTGTATGGAGGGATGAGCCCTTGCGACTTAGCTTGTAAGTCTTTTCCTATAAGAGAGAAAGCTCTCCCTCTTGACTTGGGGTTAGATTTTTTAGAAGTGTTAGACATTGTTAGAGAGCTGGAGCTCTGGTTTTCCTAGGGTTAGAATAGATATACACTCTATCTCTCTCTTTCCCTTTGTGTTCTAGGTGCATAAGTTCACACTTTTGCACATAAACACCTACTCTTCCACCTTTTCTTGGTGTGTTCAAAAATCAGGGCTTATTCTTGAAGTTTTTGACTGGTTTGGAGCTCAAGGGACCAAGCACAACAACCTTTGTGAAGGTAGTCAACAAGGGTAAGAACTTCACTTTATTTACCCCATTCTTGCAACTTGTTTTTACTTAGTTTAAAACAGTTTTTGAGCTTAGTGTTTGGCACATAAAAGTTCTGATTTTTGACCCTCTTTATTGTGTATTAAGAGTGTTTGGAGGTTTGGGGAAGTTTGACCCCCTTTAGGCCTTGAAAAGGGCCTTTTTTGTGCTATTTTGTGGAGATCCGGGACTGTCATGCTTGGACCTCTCCACCATTGAAATCTTGAGGGATTTCAGTGGTGGAGATGGTGCCTTAAAGTCCTAGGAAGGAGAGGGCCATCCCCTCTCCTTGTTGTCCTTGAAAAGGGCATGTTTTGCCTCTTGAGAGAGCACCATGTTTGTTTGTTTCTTGAGCATGTCTTAGTTGCATTTTTATGTTTATTATGCCCTAATATGACATTGCTATAAGTTGGTTTTAGTACTCTATGCATGCTTTGTATAGTTGCTTTGTAATGCCCTTTTGTGCCTTAACATGTCTAGGTAGTATGCCTTCATTTCTAACATGTTTTAGGCCTTGATTCTTAGAGCTAGTATGCTCATTTTGCCATGTATGAGGTCTGTCCATAATCATTTTGGTCAATCTTAGCATGTTTAATGTAGCCTCTTTGTATTTGGCTTGTTGGCCTCAAGAATATGAATGTGTAGTGTGCTATGCTTGCATTGTTTTGATGATTTGGAATCATTTCATATGCTATTTCAGTCCCCTAGAGGTGCTTGTATGTTGACATTGCATGTCTCTTTGTGACTTCTTAAGCTTACGTTATATGCTCCATGTTTAGGCCCTATTGCATGCCTTAGATTCCATGTCATCTAGATGCCATCTAGGTGGTCATTTAGGCTTAGTTTTATGTGTTAAAACTCTGTCTTTAAGTGCTTGAGTATTGCCATTTTGGTTGTGCATAAGTGTGCTTTAATGCCCCATTGGCTTGCCTTAAGTCTAAGGCCATTTGCATGCTTTGTTTAGCTTGCTTTGTTGCATGTTTTGGCATCACATTTTGCATAATTTTCAGAGCTTTATGTGCATGCTAGTAGCCCATGTTTAACCTCTTCAAGTGTGCTTGAATGTTGCTTGTTTATGCCTTGGGTTTGGTACCTTAACATGCGCATGTGTGTGTGTGTTTAATCTCCATTTGTAGGCATCATGGCCACTGATTTTAGGCCTTTTTGGATTGCTTAATTCATGCCTAAGTCTATCATTTCATTGGTCTTCATGTTTGCCTTATATGCTTGTTTGTATGCTTGCATAAGTGCATTACATAGTCCATGTTGCATGCCTAGATAACATGCTTAGGGTTGCATCACATGAGCATGCATGCTAAGCCTCTTGAAGTGAGTTGATAGAGGTTTGGCACCTTTGTTTGCATTGCATGCATTTGAAATCAAAGTTGCATTCTTGGTTCTTAGGGCCATCACGCATGGAAATGCGCGATTGGTGGTCCGGGAATCGAGGCACATGCCCTTTTGAGTCAAAAACATGATAAGGGGTGTGTATGGTGCATACATGCTTTGAATTGCCTTGCCATGCATAGTTTGTCCTTTGCTGCTGTGAGTTGCAGGATCTGCAGAACATTTTGTGCCGACCGGCACTATCTAGTGCCGACCGGCAGTATATCAGTGGCCGATAGCTTCATTTGCAGCCGGTGATCATACCAAAAGGCCGGTGGCTAATCCCCTCAGCCGATGATGATCCCCAGTATCCAGGGAAGTTTTTCTGAGACTTTGGCAGTCTTCAGAGGAGGAGAGCAAGGAAAACAGAGGCAATTATGCATGGCAGTGCGATTCCGAGCGGGTTCCGAGCGCGCGCTACATTTGAGCCCTCTTCCCGAGGCGTTTACTGTTTTAATTAATTTAATTAATTTGTTAATTAATTTAGTTAATTTGTAATAATTAATTAGCTTGCGTAGTTAATTATTTATTCGGTTTTGTATATTCTTTCGGTCCCTCCGAGTGAGGGCGAATTGTAATAAGTGTGCGTGAGTGGGTGTATGTCTTCCAACCCCCATTTCTTTCTCCCTTTTATTTACCTGCTTTGATGGTAGATTAGGGCATACTTATTTTAGCATGACAGTATGAAAGCATGTTTGCATCATGCATTTGTTAACATGCACCGGGCTCGGTACATCATACAAACTGCATTGCAATTTTCAATCTAACTTGAATACGTGCTACGTGAAGCATTTCACATGCCATGTTGGGTTAGCCGAGCCTGTCTAGATTACATCCCTGTATGCGATGCATTAGCCACTTAACATGAACTAGGTCATGCATGTTTGCTAACCGGGTCATTGTTTTTTTTGGCACGGAGTACGATGTAAGTTTTACGCTTTAGCATATCGCATGCGTGTGAATGCTAACATGACAGTATGCTTGCCATGCGGCTAAGTGCTTATGTGATAAACTGTTGAATGCCTGTGGGTGGAGGTTGGATTGCTGAGTTGGAATACTCATTGAAATCCGTATTTTAGCCTACTTGCGAGTAGCAAAAACAAACGTTTTTCCAACAAACGGATATGCAATGTTATTCCAAATTAGGCGATCTAGTCTATACTTTTTGCTGTGCGCACAACATAGTAATTCTAGGCTAATAATTGGAATAAGAACGCATAAAGTTTTCAAAAACGGATATCACGGTTAGTAGAGGCCGGTCTTCGGACCGGGCGAAAGGGGGTGCTCATAGCTGACCTTCCCCGATCGTACCCAAGCTCCCGAGCCAAGTCACTTTGGTGATGACGGACACGTGGCCTTCGGCACCGAGTCAGGGTTTCCTAAATTTCCCATTTAAAAAATATTTAGGTGGCGACTCTGTAATCTGGCAAAGCAGTCCATGTTTGGCACTACTTTTTCAAAAATCTGTTTTTTTCAAAACGATTTGCCGGATTTGGACTCTTTGGTTCAGATTTAGAACCGCGACACAAAATCGAGAGTCCGAACTGTAGCATTCGAGGTCCCCCGCGGACGTGCTACAGTTTCTGGCGACTCTGCTGGGGATTTTAGAGAGCTTGACTCGAACTCGTGATATCCTGTTTTGACTACGCTTATGTGTTTCTTTGCATTGCATGTGCATTGGTGCGCCTAGGACACCGTGTTGGCCATCTGCTATTCCTGAACGGTTTGCCGGAGGCTTGTCTTGTCAAGGCATGTCCATAAGGCTGACCGGTTGCGGGCTCTGCCAGTATGGGAACACAAACCCCGGTTTTACCGGGGCACCCTTTTTGACCATTCGACCTAGTGCATATTCGGAATCCATAGTGACCATTCCAAACTAGGACAGGTTGCTTTACCCGATATAGGTTGTTTGAAACCGCTGTGCGTAGTGAAACCCTAGCTCCTGACAAAATAGGACAGGGAAACCCTACCCCAACATAGGGGTGTATTGGCCCTCTTTTATCTGCTATGTGCTTTTAGAATGCATCTCTGCAGGGAGAACGCACATATCAGTTTGCAATCTTTGATATTGGTATTTGGCCCGAGAGCACCAGTGTCAGTTTTTGGGGAATCAGTTATATCCGCGGGTATCAGTTCAGTTTTGAACAGTGAATCTGGGGAACAGTGATTAGCAGTATAGTACCGTTGTTTGGCTACACCCGTGTTTGATCTGTCTGGGGCTGAAGTACCGTTTGTCTTCTGTTTCAGTTCAGAGATTCAGAGAGTTGGGCTAGGATAGCCAGTGTTTTCTTGCTGAGGCAGAATTTAGCATGATGCAGAATCCGAAGAGATTGTGGTCATGACGGCCGCATTGAATCAGGGGATCATCCTACAAGATGAAACTACCGTTGACATGCCGCATCCGCCCAGATCGCCGGCTGCGCACCCGGTTTGGGCCCCTCAGCTGTATCAGGCTCGCGAGCCCACTACATTTGAACTAATGGGGATGATAGGTGATCTTCAAAGATCCGTGACGGATCTCGCCTATGGAATGACAGCTTCGCCGCCAGTCGCACCATACGTCGGAAGCTTTATACCCCAGGAACCCCCGCTACTGGGACGAATTGTGATTGAACTCAACCAACCGGAGATGACCTCCAGTTATGGTAACAACGCATCAAACCAAGTTCTGAATCAGGCCGAGGCCAGAGATAAAGGCAAGATGGAGGCAGATGCCGACCCTATCGAACAACTGCTGTGGGCAGTAGAGGCCTTGAAAGCTAGGGGGATGAACAAGCAACAGGTATCCGCAGTTATGACAAAAGCTGTGGAGGGTGCTTTCCCCACTCCGCCTGAGGGCAGTTCCAGTCAATCAGAGAATCGGGATAGGCCCCGTCATGCCAAGACAGTTCTTCCCGCTTCCAGCCCTGCATCCGGAAAGAATCAGAAATCCAAAACCGCACCCGCTGATCCGTTCGCTAGCGCATCTAGCAAGAGTGTTCAGACTCCAAAGTACCTGCCCCGAGGGCGCAGGGCCTTCCATCCTCTCCACATGCCTTTGTCTAGGGCACTTCTGATCTTGGCCAAAAAGGGGCATCTTACACCCCTCGATCCTAGGCCACTCCCCAAACCCCTTCCAGCAGGCCATGATGCCACTCAGTACTGTGCGTACCACCAGCAGTCAGGCCATGCCACTGATAACTGCTTCCGCCTCCGTCACGAGGTACAAGATTTGATTGATAACAAGATTATCCTCCCGCCCACCTCGGCCAAATCCATCACTACAGAGTTCTTGGAGTACGAGGACACAGATACGGAGGACACAGATACCGTGAGTATATAATCAGCAGATGAATTGCCTGTGGGCAGTGTCTGGTACATTTTTGGATGCGGCGTTTGGCACGCATTTTTTGAGCATCTATCGACGCCAACCTTGTAAATTCTGACTTGGGTATCGAGTCAGTCTTTTGTTTTGTCTTGAACCTGTCTCATTGTTTTGAGACATTCCTTTTGTTTAAGGGTCTGTCTAATTGTAATGAGTCAGTCCCTCTTGTGTAGAGTACCAGGTGATTTCGGGGTTGTTGCCTCAAACACCGTTTTGTTTTTATAAACAGTTGTTTTTTCTTTTGAGTCTGTTTCTGTCAGGGAGCCATTTATGTCAACAAATCTGAATGAAACAGCCGTGGCTATCACGTTCCGTACTTGTTGCTATTTGAGTTGCTATGCCAGGGGGTGTGAATGGAACGACAGTACATATCGCCTGCTCTCTTGCGCCTTGAACATCGTTGTAATGACCTAAGCTTTCCATAAAACCCTTTTTAACACTGTGGTGATGAAAACGAAGAGGAAGTAATTCCTCGGGTTTTGCAAAACTTTGATCATGTTGAGAAAAAGAAGAGCGCATGCTAAGCTTTTTATGAATGAAACCATGCTTATCAGCGTGAGTACTGAGAAGGACCCTGGCCTGACCCAGACTGGTTCCACATTATCTTCAGCACGAGCGATTTGTCGCTTTCTTGAAAACTTTCAAAAACAAAATGTTTTGTGCGGTCTCGCGAAGATTTGTGTGGAATCGCTCTTGAGATGTTGTAGCCTAGGATCGCTCTCGGCCTCAAGATTCGATTTATCTATTGTAAACCGGCTTCCATTCAGAACATTCAGCTGTGCCATGAAACGCCTGTGTGGCCAGATTTGAAGCAGCCCTCGAACAAGAGGCACCAAAGTCAGATCAAGAGGATCAGATGTCGTCAAAAGAAGCTCACAAAGCTAGAACAGAAGTACCCCTCGAACTAGAGGCAAAAAATCCGATGTGCTCGAAGAGCCAAAGATGGATCTTTCTGCAAGTCAACACCACAGTCACTCTCCTGGACACAGAGGCTTCAATCTCAAAACCATTTGGCATGGACTTGTACACTTTTACCCTTTGAGAGGCTCGCTGGGCCGAAAACCCGGAGGGCGACACCAGGCAAAAGTTAGAGCAAGCAAAAATACATACAAAAGGAAAGAAAAAAAAAAAAAAGAAAAAAAAAAAAAAGAAAAAAGAAAAAGAGCAAAAAAATGAAATTGAAAAAGAAAAAAAGAAAAAGAAAAGAAAGAAAAAAACTCGCAAGGTCGAAAACCCGCAGGGCACCTTGGCAAAAGTTAGAGCCTAAACAGTGAAGGTTAAAATACCCGAGTGTACCTTGACCGGAACTACGTAAGGCTTGATTCCCATGTTTGGGATACGTAGGCAACTTCATCCTGAAGTCCAGCCCCCAACGCTTTCATAGCGTCTCAGTCCATGTAATGGTTTTGATTACCCATGCTTCCTCTGAATCCAACGTCTCGACTGCAGCGACCGGGAGTTGCGTGACCAACTTCCTTCTGGAACCCAGTCACCAACGCTTTCAAGGTGACTGTGTCCATATATTGTTTGTGGCTGTCTTCGCCCGCTCCGCGCCTGAGAGCCCGGTCGAGTTCAATCATCAATGAGCATGCCGCGGCATCATCCAAACAAGGGGCAACTTTCCGTTGCCATCTATTGCCAAAGTTGCCCTCAGTCGTCGTCCAAACTAGGGGCAACTTTCCGTTGCCTTATCCCCCTTTTAAGCCAGGGGCAATTTCCCATTGCCTCCGATCCGAGGTTGCGTATCTCAAGGGTAAGTTCTGCGCTCGTTGAGCGTTCACTGTTTGCAAAAATAGTTTTTGAAAATTTTCACTGAAGTTGACTTATTTTCTCGAAAACTATTTCATTTTTCAAAATTGGGCCATGTTTGGACCCAAAAGGGGAATTTTCAGTGCGCACAGCCCGATTCGTATGATTTTTAAATCAAAAATTGCATAAGTGCGTTAATCCAACGCTCATCTTTGATCAAAACTGTTTTAGAAAGAAAACGAAAAAAATGGTCAAAGTAGCGAACTAGGGGCACAGTTGAGCCAGGTGTTCTGTCTCCCCCCTTTATCATCAACGCGCTCGCCAGAAAGGCGCTCTATCTATCAGAAGAAATAGCCGTGAGCTAACAATATTGGGCGTGAACTTGTGACTTTCTATTCGTCCATTAACCACCCTGGGGAGGGATTGGAAAATGAGAGAGTAAAGAATAGAGAGGTGTAAGCCGAGAGAAAAGTGAACAAGAGGGTTTTGAGAGAAAAACCGAGCCTGAGGGCCGAGCGATGTGAGAATCACACAAATCAGAAAGGGTGGGAATAATACCCGGAGGAACTGGCTCCTCGAGATTTGAGGACCCCCTGTTGTTGTTTTTTTGATTTGTCGGTCTCGTTTTTTTGGCTTTGAGTCTTTTCCGAGGGTGTCTCGTTGTGTTTAGGTCGCGTGCCTTTTGCTTTTTGTACTTGAGTCCTTTCTACTGTGTTCAGTTGTAGGCTCGATACCCCGGTTGTGAAACCCCTTTTCCAAAGATTAATCGTCGGTGCTCAGAATGCTGTGCCGTTCTCTACATCTATGCCAGGTAAGGGAAGAAATGAAAAAATTGGGGCATCCGAGTGTGTTTCAATCTTAACCATTTCAGTCTTGAGATCCGGCTTGTCAGATTGGGCTGTTTGTTCAAAGTTTGCCGTATGCGGAATGGACCAAGTGTTGGGTTATGGGCTGTATGCAGATTAATCCCCAGCGGAATGTAAGCTGTGTTCAGTTTGAGCAGCAGTTTGTATGAGTTGTCTGCGGTTAGTTGGTGGGTTATCCGATTGTTACAATGCAAATGCTCAGATTTCAAACAATGGACAATAACCATTTACATTTGAGGTGTAAATGATGCAATGCAATGCAGTATGAAATGCGCAGAGATGTACAATAAAACACTTTTCAGACAAAAGTTTGTTTTATATAATCTCTTTCAAAGTACAACTTTTGAAGAAAGCAAAAAATCTGCCTGCGGCAGTACATAGTACTCTATCTACCAAAAAGAGAAAAGTACAACAAAAGAAATGAAGAAAAGAAGCAGCAAAATCATCATCATCAGCAGCAGGCCTCATGCCTAAGGATCAGTCCTCGCCCTCTTCCTGGGCAAAAGCACATAAGCATCGTCGGAGCCGTCACTGTCGGAGCCCGAGCCCGAGCTGTCCCCGGCCTCCTCCGCAAATGACTCCGTCCCCGCCTCCGACTCACCATCTCCTGGAACTGGAGCTCGTGAGCTGCTCCCCACGTGGCCACGTCCCCCTCTAGTGCGAGGGAATATCCTGCCATCCCGAGTAGAGAGGGGAGGCCCAGCTGGAGCAGCGCCACCCACTGGAGGGATCGGGAAAGGAGGCTGAAAATACAAAGAACAAACACATCAGAATGCTGTGAACAGTGAATCAGTACAGAATGCAGTGTATGAGTACAGTGTGTGAATGCCGTGAGCAGTTTATCAGTACAGAATGCAGTGTATGAGTACAGTGTGTGAATGCCGTGAGCAGTTTATCAGTACAGAATGCAGTGTATGAGTACAGTGTGTGAATGCCGTGAGCAGTTTATCAGTACAGAATGCAGTGTATGAGTACAGTGTGTGAATGCCGTGAACAGTGAATCAGTACAGATGCAGTGTATGAGTACAGTGTATGAAGCCGAGCAGTTTATCAGATTTTTGTGCAGTGTAGCAGATTGTGCGAAACAAAGTGTGATTTGAGACTGTGGTCAGAAGAACATACCGGCAGGCCGTAGACGGCCAAGGCGTCGAGAGTCCGCTGTAGCATCCCCATCAGGGAGGCATTCAGCTCCACTGACTGACGGGTATACTCGGAGGAAGCCTGCAAAAATATTAAATACATCAGTATTCTGTGGGATATTTGAATGAACTGAAATGAAATAACAATGCAAGATGCAGAAATAAAGTAATACATACCGGAGGCAAGTCGGGAATGCCGGCCAACTCATGACCAGCCGGAGGAGGAGCAAAAGGGATCTGGTAGGTCTCCCCACTCTGCCCTCTGTAAGTCACCATGGTAGGAAGAGCGGGCCAGCCCGTCCCTCGTCCCCTCTGCACTCCCCTCCTGCCGCGAGCTCGGGCCCTCTGTGACGACCCCACTCCTGCTCCTGCCTCTGCCCGGGCCGCTGGCGCCGCAGGTCTCGCTGGATCAGCTCGGGAGCCCCCGCTCAAAGGCCGCATCAAGAAGGTCCGGACGTACTCTGAGTAGTCGCCCTCGCCCCTATAGCCGTCCTCGCCCAGCCGAGGGTGTAGTCCTCCATCTGCTGCACAGAAAACCTCTCGGTATCCCTCATGTGCTCGGGAGGGTGAACCGGGACTATCTGCTCTGGCAACCCGAGGGTCTGGCGCAGAAAACGCTCCCCGGTACCAAGCCCGACAGACCGGGCCCTCCAGCAAAATCCGGTAGCGCGAGGTCTCGATGGCGCCGGCATACCGATCTCGTATCACCGCTGGTAGCGGAGCCCACGGCTGCCAGGTGACCTGAAATGAAATACAGTTGATTATTTACTGATATAGAAATGTACGCTTGAAAGCGAAGTTTAAACCGACTATAAGTAAAACGTACCTCGGTGGGGGTGATGGTGTCGAAGAAACGGCGAAAGAAGCTGAATGTGTCTCGGGGCCTCCGAGTGCACCTCCCATCGTAACGGCGAGAGAAGGGAACGACCAGAGGGGTCTCCGTCTCCGGCACTGGCTCTAGTCTGGGGAAGTAGGCATACACCCACAGCTGCAAAACAGATGTCAGTATGACTATCAGATCAAGCAGGATGCAGAATAAAGCAGAAACAACGGAGCCGTGTGTTGTGTATTGTGTTGAACAGAGTGTACAGTGTGAACAGTGTACAGTCAGTGTAAAGCAGAGCATGTGTGTGCCGTGTGTACAATATGCAATCCGTGGGAAGCGGACTACAGTGTGCGCAGTGTACAGAGTACAGAAAGTACAGAACAGAAATGTAAAGTAGAGAAGAAGACATACCTCCCAGGCCGCCAGTAGCCTCCTAGCAGCTGTCCACTGCCACGAGAGACCGAGCTCATGTAGCCATAGAGAGTGGCCAAAGCAGCGCCGCCCCAATCATAACGCAAAAGATCTCGGACATCCACCAGTGCACTGAGGAGACAGAGGGGCACTGTGTTCGCCCGGTCGGCGAAGAGAGTCGTCCCAAATAGGAACATCAAGAAGCCGCGTGCATACTGATCCACGGCCTCTGGGGTCATCGGGGCTGCATCGATGAGTGCGGACTGGACCCGAAACTGCACCTCGAACCAAGAATACCGGACGAAGCCGGACGAGCCAGAGGCGGAGCCGCGCCAAGTAAGTAGACCTGGGCTGCGGTCCACTCATCCATGTCTATATCAAAAGGGATCGGATCACCCCCACCCCGATGCCAGTGAGCATCGAGAAGTCGTAAGGGGTCATCGTCATGTCCCCAGTCGCTGATAGGTGAAATGAATCGGTGGTGTCCCACCACCTCTCTGCCAGGGCGGCAAGAAGAGGTCTGCAGGCGGAGAGCCTAGAAAGTCCCCGGCAGAAAGAGCCAAAGCCCGCCTGGTCCACGATGCGTCGAACCGCCTCGGGAAGATCCAAATACCAGTCTCGAGCAGCAATGTTCCCATACCCGCGGACGGTATGGGAGTCTCCCTGTAATCAAAAGCAGTAATTGCAAAACAAGTATTTAGATATAGTTCCAAGAAGCATACAGATATGGTGCATGTGTGCACATTTTTCAGATTCAAGCAGATATTGGAGCGCAGTATGCTAGTAGGCGAACTACAACGTATAATGTATCAACGTGCCTCGTATGATCCAGTTTAAATACAGCATACAGTGCGTTTTCAGATTCAAACAAGTACCGAGTGTCGGCGAATCGACAGTGCAATGTGTGCCGTGTGTTTGGGTGATTCAGACTAGTGCAGTGTGTGTGCATGTGTCTCGGTCCTAAGCAGATATCAGTTGTGAAGTTGTCTACAATCGACTACAGTACAGTGTATCAGAGCTAAGCAGTTAAGGGTTGTAATCAGCTATGTCAGTTGACAGTTTACAGTTCTACATTGCGAAAAGTAAAACAGAGAAGAGTGTTACCTCGACAGTGCCGAAGGACAGATGAGAGGTCGGCTCGCGCAGTAGAAGCTCCGGGTCCAGAACCCTGTCAAAACCGCGGAAGTGGCGGAGTCCGTCGGGCGGTAGCACATGGGTAGCCGGCCGGTAGGTCGCCGGGTCAAAAGGACGCTCACCCAGAGGGAGGAGCTCGACCCCGGGATCCATCTCGTGGTCCGGGGGAGTCCCACATGGGAATCGTCATAGCCATAGTAATGGTGAGAAAATGGCCAGAAAAGCCGGAATACGAAAAGTCAACCGAGAAGGTCAACCCCGAGAAGGCCGGAAATGGCCGGAAGGTCGGAAGGAAAACACGGAAAGAAGACAATCAAGGGGAACAAGTCCCGAAAAAGCGAAACTAGCAAAAGTGCACCGAAACGAGATTCGTTCGGTTGAAAATGTCCGAAACGCGAAGAATATCGCGAATCCGACGAGAAAAGGGCGTAAAACGCGAGAAATCGATGAGAAATCAAGAAAACAAACTCTAGAGAGAAGAGGAGGAGTTTTCGGCGGAGGCAAAGTGAGGAAATAGGGTTTCAAGCCCTATTTTAAAAACCCGAAGTGAAATGGCAGTTCTGCCCCCGATCAGCAACTTTTGGCCGGTCGGCACTGTTTTGTGCCGGTCGACAATTTTGCCGATGGATGATTTCAGGCAGCCGGTGGCAGCCGGTGACACCCCACCCAGCCGGTGGTGTTCCCAAGGATGTTTTAGGCTATATGAGGGGTTTTGGGTCTTCATAGCTCAAGAAAGTGCAAGAAAGTGCATCCCCGATGCTCAACCGGCCTCCGTTTTGACCTCGGACCGTGTCTTCTGTGCGAGGCACTGAGATTCAAGCAAGAATTGTATCCTTTTGTATCCTTTTGTCTTTCGTAAAATTCAAAAGTTGCCCCGTGTGCGTCGCATGCATCCATCCTTTTTGCTGTTGCGTCGCAACGCGCCGTCTTGCACGTCCCTTGTGACTTGCATCTTTTTCCATTCAAACGAGGTACGTGTGCCTCGTTTTGCATCTCATTTTCAAATGAGGTACGTGTGCCTCATTTCGCATTCCATTACATCTCGAGGTACGCGTGCCTCGTCTTGCATTTCATCTTGATCCACGTGCGGTGTACTACCTCACGTGTTTCATTTGCATTTCATCTTGATCCACGTGCGGTGTACTACCTCACGTGTTTCATTTGCATTTCATCTTGATCCACGTGCGGTGTACTACCTCACGTGTTTCATTTGCATTTCATCTTGATCCACGTGCGGTGTACTACCTCACGTGTTTCATTTGCATTTCATCTTGATCCACGTGCGGTGTACTACCTCACGTGTTTCATTTGCATTTCATCTTGATCCACGTGCGGTGTACTACCTCACGTGCTTCATTTGCATTTCATCTTGGCCCACGTGCAGTGTACTACCTCACGTGCATCATTTTGCATTCCAGTGAGGTACGCGTGCCCCACTTTGCATTCCATTTTGCATCTTGCAAATCGCCTTTCACACGGTCCGGCGTGACCTTAAACACGCACGGTCTAGGAGACCTTAAATCCTCGGGAGGTGTAAGACCTTCAGTGCATTAAAGTGCACACCTCATTGTATTTGGCATACATCGCATCGCGCCGAGTGCGCACCCCATTTGCACTTCATTTTCCATCCTTATGAGGCACGCATGTCTCATTTGCCCTATCGTGTGTCGCATTATGCAAATTGCCCCAACGAGGGTCCGGCGGGACCGAAAACACGCACGGTCTGGCGAGACCTTAAACCCGCTCATTTGCATTGTTATGCATCTCAAAAGCCGTGCGTTGGCACGCATTTCAAACATCATGCATCATGTGCATCTCAATGCATACGCTGCGCATCCCGGTCTAGGAGACCTTAAATCCTCTGAAGGTGCAATTCCTTTGGTTTCGTCGTGCCCGAACGACTTTCGGTGGTCTGGTAAAGCCATCAGCCTGTGTTTGCGGTGAGTTCCTAGAAGACCAACTGGGACGGTGAAAACTAGAGTTTGAACGGCTTATGCCTAGAACGCAAAGGTTCGAGATTTCCGAGACTAAAGTCTGGTTTAAATACCCAGGGGGCTGTACCCTCGGCTTGAAATCTGTATGGAAGCCCCATAGGTTGAGGCGGCATGTTTACGCCTCGATTCTGGATACTGAACCAACCTAGTATATCGCCCTGTTGGTAAGATAGGGAAAGCTGCAATCGTGGCCGTTGCATCATCATGCATCGTCATGCATCATTTGTAAATATTGCATATGCATTGCATTTCAAAAAAAAAAAACAAAACACAACACATGCATGTGTCATGCATTTCATTGTAGTATAGTGCATTTGTCATGCATTTTCTGTAGCTTGCATGCATTTCATTGCATCACCTCCATCTATGGCTTGCGCCCTTCCTTGTTGAGCTTGGTCTGGTATGTGCCCATATTTTTCGTGTCAAAACACAGTTGTCGAGCTTTTGTGTCCGAGCCTTGAGGGTAGCGGCACCGCTTCTGTGTTAGATACGGTTTGTATGTGTACATGCCTTTCCTAGGCGAGATTTGGTTTGGCCCGCGTGCCATATCCCTTGTATCTATCCCATTGCATGCATTTCATTGCATCACCTCCATCTATGGCTTGCGCCCTTCCTTGTTGAGCTTGGTCTGGTATGTGCCCATATTTTTCGTGTCAAAACACAGTTGTCGAGCTTTTGTGTCCGAGCCTTGAGGGTAGCGGCACCGCTTCTGTGTTAGATACGGTTTGTATGTGTACATGCCTTTCCTAGGCGAGATTTGGTTTGGCCCGCGTGCCATATCCCTTGTATCTATCCCATTGCATGCATTCCATTGCATCACCTCCATCTATGGCCTGCGCCCTTCCTTGTTGAGCTTGGTCTGGTATGTGCCCATATTTTTCGTGTCAAAACACAGTTGTCGAGCTTTTGTGTCCGAGCCTTGAGGGTAGCGGCACCGCTTCTGTGTTAGATACGGTTTGTATGTGTACATGCCTTTCCTAGGCGAGATTTGGTTTGGCCCGCGTGCCATATCCCTTGTATCTATCCCATTGCATGCATTCCATTGCATCACCTCCATCTATGGCCTGCGCCCTTCCTTGTTGAGCTTGGTCTGGTATGTGCCCATATTTCTCGTATCGAAACACAGTTGTCGAGCTTTTGTGTCCGAGCCTTGAGGGTAGCGGCACCGTTTCTGTGTTAGGTACAGTTTGTATGCGTACATGCCTTTCCTAGGAAAGATTTGGTTTGGCCCGCGTGCCATATCCATTGTATCCATTCCCATCACATTATAGTGTAATTGTTGCATCCGGCATTAGGATCATTATTCCCTCATCAGCGGGTCGTTTCCCCACTTATGTCATTCCACCCAATACTCGTTCTTGTGTCCGTGCGAAGTACTCGTAGATCAGACATCGTTCTATGGGAGACGGACTTGTCACCGCCATCAATCTATCTGACATTCGTGTGGTCTCGAACCGCTCATGATTGAATCATGATTCAATGCCCTGCACGTCGTTTACATCGCATTAGTTTTAATTGCATTGCCTTATCATTTGCATTATCCATGCATAGTTTTGTATATATTGCACATCATTTTGCATTCGCATTGCATATGTCATGCATGTTGCTAACAATATTGTACCTGTTAAGTTTGCTTTCTTTTCAGGCGTGACATTGTATGTACGGTTCATTTACCGCTGGTGGAACCAGGCGAGCCGCACAGGTATTGTATCTCCCGAGTGAGACGTTTTGAGAATTGCATAATTCTCTTACATCCTTTCTGCATTGTGATGTAGACTGTTGCATGTTAGCTTATAACTGTCGCATGTATTGCTTCATTACAGCTTTCTTTGCATGATCATAAGTTATGCTCGGCTTCTTGCATTGTCAGTTGCATTTTGCCCCCGCCTACGGGCGCATATCTTATCTTTGGCATGTGTGCCTCCTGCATGAACTACGCTGGTTTGATTCCCTAAGGGATACGTAGGCAGCTTGCGAGTTCAACCATTTGCGCTTTGTATGTTTGTCCAAGTCTTCGGCCTTGTCAAAAATGGGTCGTCTCTGGGCTTTGACATTCACTCCCGTCATTCTTATGACTTTCGAGTTCTGTCAAAGAGGGGCAACTGTAGACACCCCATTTTTGACCGTCCTCAAGACTTGGATGTCACCGTTGGAACACTCGGTGATTATCCATGTTTGTGTTCGTTTGGAGTTCCCGGAGTTCTCGGCTGCGCGCGCCGTGCCTCAGGACCTCCGGACCCGACCGTTTGTTTTTGGTTTTGCACCAAACACTTGTGTTTTGCCTTGGAAGGGGAGGGAATGCTTTGTGAGGCATCCCTACACACCACCGGCTGGGGATAGAGGCCACCGGCTGGCTAGTTTGTCTATCGGCACTATATTGTGCCGGTCGGCACTATTTTGTGCCGGTCGGCACTCTTTTGGGCGAAATGACCATTTTGCCCTGCCGACCACTGTGCACTTGCTTTGTGAGATATTTTCTCACAGCTGTATGCAGCTTGTTTCCCCTCCATACACGTGTATGGAGGGATGAGCCCTTGCAAGACTTAGCTTGTAAGTCTTTGTTGCCTATAAGAGAGAAAGCTCTCCCTCTTGACTTGGGGTTAGATTTTTTAGAAGTGTTAGACATTGTTAGAGAGCTGGAGCTCTGGTTTTCCTAGGGTTAGAATAGATATACACTCTATCTCTCTCTTTCCCTTTGTGTTCTAGGTGCATAAGTTCACACTTTTGCACATAAACACCTACTCTTCCACCTTTTCTTGGTGTGTTCAAAAATCAGGGCTTATTCTTGAAGTTTTTGACTGGTTTGGAGCTCAAGGGACCAAGCACAACAACCTTTGTGAAGGTAGTCAACAAGGGTAAGAACTTCACTTTATTTACCCCATTCTTGCAACTTGTTTTTACTTAGTTTAAAACAGTTTTTGAGCTTAGTGTTTGGCACATAAAAGTTCTGATTTTTGACCCTCTTTATTGTGTATTAAGAGTGTTTGGAGGTTTGGGGAAGTTTGACCCCCTTTAGGCCTTGAAAAGGGCCTTTTTTGTGCTATTTTGTGGAGATCCGGGACTGTCATGCTTGGACCTCTCCACCATTGAAATCTTGAGGGATTTCAGTGGTGGAGATGGTGCCTTAAAGTCCTAGGAAGGAGAGGGCCATCCCCTCTCCTTGTTGTCCTTGAAAAGGGCATGTTTTGCCTCTTGAGAGAGCACCATGTTTGTTTGTTTCTTGAGCATGTCTTAGTTGCATTTTTATGTTTATTATGCCCTAATATGACATTGCTATAAGTTGGTTTTAGTACTCTATGCATGCTTTGTATAGTTGCTTTGTAATGCCCTTTTGTGCCTTAACATGTCTAGGTAGTATGCCTTCATTTCTAACATGTTTTAGGCCTCGATTCTTAGAGCTAGTATGCTCATTTTGCCATGTATGAGGTCTGTCCATAATCATTTTGGTCAATCTTAGCATGTTTAATGTAGCCTCTTTGTATTTGGCTTGTTGGCCTCAAGAATATGAATGTGTAGTGTGCTATGCTTGCATTGTTTTGATGATTTGGAATCATTTCATATGCTATTTCAGTCCCCTAGAGGTGCTTGTATGTTGACATTGCATGTCTCTTTGTGACTTCTTAAGCTTACGTTATATGCTCCATGTTTAGGCCCTATTGCATGCCTTAGATTCCATGTCATCTAGATGCCATCTAGGTGGTCATTTAGGCTTAGTTTTATGTGTTAAAACTCTGTCTTTAAGTGCTTGAGTATTGCCTTTTGGTTGTGCATAAGTGTGCTTTAATGCCCCATTGGCTTGCCTTAAGTCTAAGGCCATTTGCATGCTTTGTTTAGCTTGCTTTGTTGCATGTTTTGGCATCACATTTTGCATAATTTTCAGAGCTTTATGTGCATGCTAGTAGCCCATGTTTAACCTCTTCAAGTGTGCTTGAATGTTGCTTGTTTATGCCTTGGGTTTGGTACCTTAACATGCGCATGTGTGTGTGTGTGTTTAATCTCCATTTGTAGGCATCATGGCCACTGATTTTAGGCCTTTTTGGATTGCTTAATTCATGCCTAAGTCTATCATTTCATTGGTCTTCATGTTTGCCTTATATGCTTGTTTGTATGCTTGCATAAGTGCATTACATAGTCCATGTTGCATGCCTAGATAACATGCTTAGGGTTGCATCACATGAGCATGCATGCTAAGCCTCTTGAAGTGAGTTTGATAGAGGTTTGGCACCTTTGTTTGCATTGCATGCATTTGAAATCAAAGTTGCATTCTTGGTTCTTAGGGCCATCACGCATGGAAATGCGCGATTGGTGGTCCGGGAATCGAGGCACATGCCCTTTTGAGTCAAAAACATGATAAGGGGTGTGTATGGTGCATACATGCTTTGAATTGCCTTGCCATGCATAGTCTGTCCTTTGCTGCTGTGAGTTGCAGGATCTGCAGAACATTTTGTGCCGACCGGCACTATCTAGTGCCGACCGGCAGTATATCAGTGGCCGATAGCTTCATTTGCAGCCGGTGATCATACCAAAAGGCCGGTGGCTAATCCCCTCAGCCGATGATGATCCCCAGTATCCAGGGAAGTTTTTCTGAGACTTTGGCAGTCTTCAGAGGAGGAGAGCAAGGAAAACAGAGGCAATTATGCATGGCAGTGCGATTCCGAGCGGGTTCCGAGCGCGCGCTACATTTGAGCCCTCTTCCCGAGGCGTTTACTGTTTTAATTAATTTAATTAATTTGTTAATTAATTTAGTTAATTTGTAATAATTAATTAGCTTGCGTAGTTAATTATTTATTCGGTTTTGTATATTCTTTCGGTCCCTCCGAGTGAGGGCGAATTGTAATAAGTGTGCGTGAGTGGGTGTATGTCTTCCAACCCCCATTTCTTTCTCCCTTTTATTTACCTGCTTTGATGGTAGATTAGGGCATACTTATTTTAGCATGACAGTATGAAAGCATGTTTGCATCCATGCATTTGTTAACATGCACCGGGCTCGGTACATCATACAAACTGCATTGCAATTTTTCAAATCTAACTTGAATACGTGCTACGTGAAGCATTTCACATGCCATGCTTAGGGTAGCCGAGCCTGTCTAGATTACATCCCTGTATGCGATGCATTAGCCACTTAACATGAACTAGGTCATGCATGTTTGCTAACCGGGTCATTGTTTTTTTTGGCACGGAGTACGATGTAAGTTTTTACGCTTTAGCATATCGCATGCGTGTGAATGCTAACATGACAGTATGCTTGCCATGCGGCTAAGTGCTTATGTGATAAACTGCTTGAATGCCTGTGGGTGGAGATTGGATTACTTGAGTTGGGAATACTCGTTGAAATCCGTATTTTAGCCTACTTGCGAGTAGCAAAAACTAAACTGTTTTTCCAAACAAGACGGATATGCAATGCTTACTTCCAAATTAGGCGATCTAGTCTATACTTGTTTGCTGTGCGCACAACATAGTAATTCTAGGCTAATAATTGGAATAAGAATGCATAAGGTTTTCAAAAACGGATATCACGGTTAGTAGAGGCCGGTCTTCGGACCGGGCGAAAGGGGGTGCTCATAGCTGACCTTCCCCGATCGTACCCAAGCTCCCGAGCCAAGTCACTTTGGTGATGACGGACAAGTGGCCTTTGGCGCCGAGTCAGGGTTTCCTAAATTTCCCAAAAAAAAAATATTTAGGTGGCGACTCTGTAATCTGGCAAAGCAGTCCATGTTTGGCACTTCTTTTCAAAATCTGTTTTTTCTCAAAACGATTTGCCAGAGTTGGACTCTTTGGTTCAGATTTAGAACCGTGACACAATCGAGGGTCCGAACTGTAGCATTCGAGGTCCCCCGCGGACGTGCTACAGTATGGAGAAGTCATACGGGGTCATCGTCATGTCCCCAGTGGCAGAAAAATGAAAGGAGTTGGTGATGTCCTATCATCTCTCTACTAATGTGCCCAGAAGGGTCCTGCTCGCCGGATGACGTGACAACCCCGCGCAAAACGGGCCAAACCCTGCCTCATCCACAATATGCCGAACGGCATCCGAGAGCTCCATATACCACTCCCTAGCAATGATCGACCCATAACCCTGTGTGAAACGGGACGATACCTGTAGGTAGAATGAATAGATGTATTCAGTGGCAAAATAAACAGTGTTATGTTATGAGCCGTATGTAACATTAAGTAGAATGCTGTGTTATGAACTGTGTGTTCAGATTGAGCAGTGTTATGAGCCGTATGCAGCATTAAATAGAATGATGTGTTATGAACTGTGTGTTCAGATTGAGCAGTGTTGTGAGCCGTGTGCAACATTAAATAGAATGTTGTGTTATAAACTGTGTGTTCAGCAGTGTTATGAGTCGTGTGCAACATTAAATAGAATGATGTGTTATGAACTGTGTGTTCAGATTGAGCAGTGTTGTGAGCCGTGTGCAACATTAAATAGAATGTTGTGTTATGAACTGTGTGTTCAGATTGAGTAGTGTTATGAGCCGTGTGCAACATTAAATTGAATGTTGTGTTATGAACTGTGTGTTCAGATTGAGCAGTGTTGTGAGCCGTGTACAACATTAAATAGAATGTTGTGTTATGAACTGTGTGCTCAGATTGACCAGTGTTATGAGCCGTGTGCAACATTAAATATAATGCTGTGTTATGAACTGTGTGTTCAGATTGAGCGAATCCTGCGTTATGAACTGTGTGTTCAGATTGAGCAAAAACTGCGTTATGAACTATGTGTTCAGATTGAGCAAAACCTGCTTTATGAACTGTGTGTTCAGATTGAGCAAAAATTGCGTTATGAACTGTGTATTCAGATTGAGCAAATCCTGCATTATGAACTGTGTGATCAGATTGAGCAAAAACTGCATTATGAACTGTGTGTTCAGATTGAGCAAATCCTGCATTATGAACTATGTGTTCAGATTGAGCAAAACCTGCGTTATGAACTGTGTGTTCAGATTGAGCAAAAACTGCGTTATGAACTGTGTGTTCAGATTGAGCAAAAACTGCGTTATGTACTATGTGTTCAGATTGAGCAAAAATTGCGTTATGAACTGTGTGTTCAGATTAAGCAAAAAACTGCGTTATGAACTGTGTGTTCAGATTGAGCAAAGGCTGCGTTATGAACTGTGTTCAGATTGAGCAGAATACTGTATTATGAGCTCTGTGCCCAAAAAGAGTTGTGTGCCCAAATGAGTTGTGTGCCCAAAACGAGCTGTGTGCCCAAATGAGCTGTGCCCCAAATGAGCTATGTGCCCAAAACGAGTTGTGTGCCCAAAAACTGCGTTATGTACTATGTGTTCAGATTGAGCAAAAATTGCGTTATGAACTGTGTGTTCAGATTAAGCAAAAAACTGCGTTATGAACTGTGTGTTCAGATTGAGCAAAGGCTGCATTATGAACTATGTTCAGATTGAGCAGAATACTGTATTATGAGCTCTATGCCCAAAAAGAGCTGTGTGCCCAAATGAGTTGTGTGCCCAAAACGAGCTGTGTGCCCAAATGAGCTGTGTGCCCCAAATGAGTTGTGTGCCCAAAACGAGTTGTGTGCCCAAACGAGCTGTGTGCCCAAACGAGCTGTGTGCCCAAAATGAGCTGTGTGCCCAAATGTGCTATGTGCCAAACGAACAAAGTGTTACGTTGAGAGTTGTGTGCCCATATGAACCGGATGCTGTGTGCAAGTTATGTTCAGAACATGCAAAAGTACTGTGTATGTGAATGTGTTCAGAACGAGCAGATATAATACATAGCGAAAGCATGAAATGTGCAAGAGTGCAAAATGCATCACAGAAAATGCAAAAGTGAAGTACGCACCTCACGTGCATGATGAGATAGATGATACTCCGGCTCCCGTAGCAGCAAGTCTGCGAGCAACCGTCACGCGAAGTCGGTAAAATGATGGAAGGTGCAAGGAGGAAAAATATGCTCCTGCGGGTGGTACCTCTCCAGGTCGAATGGCCGTATCCTCGGTGGCAACGGTATAATGTTGGGCTCATCCTCTACTCTCAGGGAGTCTCCGCTGTATGGAATATCGTCAACCATCTGAAGAAATCTGTAAAAATGAGCAAAAATGAGTGAAATGGGCCAAAATTGCAAAAAGTCAACTCTCGGGAAGAGAAAAAGTCAACTCAAGTCAACACCCGAGAAAAGGTGCTAAACTTCGAGACAAACATACCTCAAGTGGTGAAAATAGAGAAAGAAGCTCTGAAAACAAATTCTAATCGGTTCAAAACGAAGAGAGTCGAAAGTTTTCGCGAAACAACTTCGCGTGGGGCGTTGGAAAACGCATATAAAGTGTAGATTTGAGAGAGAAAAGGGTCTAGGGAGGAAGAGAAATGTATTTCGGCCTTGGAGGTGTGATGAAAAGTGTTTTGGAGTTGAATTTTTAAAGATCTCCATGTGAAAAGACCAAACTACCCCGAAATTGTGTAAACTGGTCGGCCAACTAGTTTTTCTGGTCAGCCGACCACTTTGGTGGTCAACAAGTGGTCGGCCATTGGCCTAGGTGGTCGGCCATTCCTCCTGGGTGATCTCCAAGGCTCCATTGTTCTCCCTGTGTGTTTTGTTGATGATTAGAGCCCTTGTCTCTCAAGAAAATGCAAGAAAAGTACACTTTTCGATTCAAGAATCGTCCCCGCGGGAACTTTAATTCAAGTCTTTGATGCGTGGCTCATCAATTACTCGTCAAGAGCAAGGTGTATCCTTTTGAGTACTTTGTGACCCTTCCGAGAGGTAACTCGGAGGTTTAGGTTAAATTGCTCGCGTTAAGATTTGTATCTCCTTTTTCAGTATTTTGCTTCGACTGTACTTTTGGAGTTGCACATTTCAAATACATCCTTATGCACACCACTTGTTGCATTGTAATGCACATCACTTCTTGCATTGCTATGCACACCACTCTTCGCATTGCTATGCATGTTTCACTCGTATTGTTAGGCACACTTTATTTGCGTTGTCACGCACATTTTGCTCGCATTGTTTTGCACATTCCTTTTGCATTGTTATACATTTCATCTGCATTGTCATGCGCACACTTAGGTTGCATTGTCATGCACCCCTCCATCGCATTGTTATGCGCACACTTAGGTTGCATTGTCATGCACCCCTTCACCCGCGTTGTCACCCATACTTAGGTTGCATTGTTATGCATGCTCCATGTCACGACCCAAACTCGCACCTAAAAGTTTGGTTCATGACCGGCCTGTACATAGGCCTCAAACAGAGTTTTAAAATAATATTTAACCACTTACGGGGCCTTAAGCGGAAGCAATATCAATAAAAGATAACATCCATTGAGCTTGTGCATACATGATGGCTTAATTAGATTTAAGCATTTAAATACATTTCCAGATTTACATATACAATTACAGTATTAATATAGATCTCACACACACTTACATAAGACGTAATAATTTATATGACTCTCAACACAAATTAAGGCCTCCACATGGAGGCATACCCTAGGTGACTTGGTAGACAGGCAAACTTTAGTACAACTCTAGTGTCAATCCCCGATGGCTCACCTACAGAAATATACATAAAACGGAATGAGCAAGGCTCAGTGAATAATAGCAGTGTAAGGAGGTTAATTAAATAAGCAAAACCTTGGATAAATTAAATAGACAGATACCAACTATACACAAGTCTTATCCATAACTATATTTCAATACGGTCTCAGGCTCACATATAATGCAGACTGGCTTCAAGCCCATATGTAATACAGACCGGCCTCAGGCCCATGCAGATTACAAAATGACCTTAGGCCCAACATATTATGCAGAGCGGCCTCAGGCCTAACAGATTATCCAGAGTGGCCTCAGGCCTAACAGATTATACAAATCGGCCTTAAGCCCAGATATAATACAGATCGGTTGTAAGCCCAGATATAATACAGATCGGCTGTAAGCCCAGATATAATACAGATCGGCTGTGAGCCCAGATATAATACAGATCGGCTGTCAGCCCAGATATAATACAAAACGGCCTCGGGCCCATATAAGATACAGAATGGCCTTAGGCCCACAGATAATACAGAACGGCCGTAGGCCCAAAAGATTAGATAGAACGGCCTCAGGCCCAGTATTAGCAAAACAGAATAATCCCAGATTCATAAGAATACCATTTCACAATAGTGCACATAAATTTCCCCATGGTTTATTACAAGTCGACAAAGTTGTCTTGCGTATCACAGAACATTAATAATGACTAGTAACAGAAGGCACATGTATCACTACAGTACTATTAATAAGGACAGAACAATTCACATCATAATGGCCTCAGCCCACTTCTAATAATAGGGACAGAACGACCTTAGGTCCATACCAATGCCATTATTCAATCATACCCATTAATTTAATTCAAGCACAATATCAATAGAATAGGCCATTCACAAATAACAATACATAAATCATAATCACAGGAAGTAAGTGAAACGTATCGTTACACTACTATTACTCACAGTGATCGGCTCCCAGTAGTAATGGGACGATGTCCTCGTCTCGACCTACAAGCACAGTGCACAATACATAATATGAGATCATAATCGATCCTTTACTTATTCTCTTTGATCATTTAATCAATTAGTCATGGTGGTACCAAGCTCATTATTCCTTAATAAGTTATAATCCATGTCTCAGAAAATAGGAGGAATCGACGGAAAATGATTTAAGCGTAGAAACGGCACAAGCCGGTAAACAGAAAGTGAACAGTCGTCACTAATTTGGGCATAACTATTTCTGTACTTAGAATTTGGGAGTGAGACCACCACCATTGGAAACTAGACTTCCGAGGCTTGATTTTAGGCTCAAGAATTGTCTAAAACGGAGTCCGGATGAGGGAGATATGCCTATTTGAAGTTACCAGATATAAGTTGAAACAAGGTTGGCCGCACGTGCGCCCAATTTGACAGCTCGTGCGGCCCAAATCCGCTCGAGCAGAAAAACCGGCCGCTCGAGCACCCAAAGAGCAGAATGAAAACCTCTCTTTTTCTTCATGCTCCGCTCATGCGGTGCCCGTGGCCGCTCGTGCGGTCTGGGCAAAATCAGACAGTCCGAAAATGGTGTATAATTTGGAACCTCTCCTTTTCCAAACCAAACCTCAATTTCATGTAAATCAAAGCCTAAAACTCTTTAATACATGATAAATTTCACATTATTAGCTTCCATCAAAGATCATAACCCCCAAAATACTACTCAATTTCCCAAGCACAAGAACAAGATTAAGGTAGATCTTCTCAAAACTTCCTCTTTCAAACTTATGTAGATCTTCATCTCATAATCAACTTCAAGATAAGAAAATGTAAGGAAATTGGCTTTTAAATCAAGAAAATCTATAGAATCCTAGTTCAATTCCATGAAGAGATCCCAATTAAACTTATATTCCTCAATCCCAACTCAATTAAATGTTTACTCCTCATCTTAGATCATGAATTTAAACAAATAATAGATCAATCTCAAGAGGTTAAGTTAATTACACATACCTTGGGCCAATCCCTTGAGTTCTACTTTAATTCCATCAATTTCCCTTCTTTCTTCTTCACTCTCACGTTTTCTCTTCTTCTCTTGCTTCTCCTTAGCTCTCTCTCTAGATTTTTTTCTTTCCTTAGATATTTTTGGCTCGAAGGTTGAGTTCACCAAACCATATGACATACATATATATATATATATATATAAGCTTTCCACAAATAGGAAGGGCCAAACACGTCCTTACGAATCACACAAAATCACATTTCAATTAAACTTCACAGATGACTCTAAAAATTATGCTGATCATGAATATGTCCTCTGTTCTGGTTTTTGAAACCTCTAAGGCCTTCAATTTGCAGTACAAAGTTAACCACCCAAACATGCATTAACGAATCAGACAAATTAAATTTCTGATTAATTTTCCCAAATAGCTCAAAAAATTCCTATTAACAAAACTATCTTCTCAATTCCGATTTCTGAACCCATAAAGGTCGTCAATTCCAGTTTTAAAGTCATAACTCAACAGATAATTCTTCAATTCCAATAGATATAATTAAATTAAAATGCATTATCTCATAGTTAAATAAAGATAATTTCTTATACGCATTTTGGGGTCATTACATTCTCCCCACCTTAAGAAGTTTGGCCCTCCAAACTTGATTTACCTTAACATGAGTTCGGTTCACAAATTTCAGTTTCCTATCATAGTTCAGTCTGTCTTGGAGGTTCAATATCCTTCAATCATTGAATAGTTCATAATTCCTACACAATCAATTTCAATGAAGTTTGTTCCAAGGATCACAATTAATTCATCATTACTGGCTAATCGGTAACCCAATTGATAATAATGCTCAATAGCCTCAAAAAATCATCTTATTGTTCACAACCCTCGTATTTTTCAATTTATGATCCACAAGTCATATGCCTCAAATGATGAAACAACCTCAGAAGTGTTCAAAATTAATTCTTTTCAAGTATTTGATTGCATGTGACTCATAAGCTATCAATCATAATTCAAACTTTTTAGGTTCACAAACAACCCCAATTATCATAATTCCTCAAAGGTTAAGGAAACGTTCACTACTTAACCGTGTTTCAAAGGCACATGCATCCTACAACAATTAAACCCAGAATAAACAAACAAGTTCTAAATCAACGACTTTGTGGCTCTTTGCTCACTAATAAGTTGAGGATTCACAATAATGGCTTGGTAATTTGAAGTATCTCCAAGCGATTTACTTCCATAACAGATAGGATAAGTGAGGTCTAAATTTTTGAATAATCAAATTCAGGCTCAGATCCTCAACTTCAATAAAGGCTCAAATAATCAGAATTAAACTAATCAATTCGAATCAGATTCCTAACAGACTTCAAATAGTAACCCAAATTCCAAAATAAATTTCTAGCAAAATCAAATACGGATCAAACCTTAATTGTCACAATTCCCAAATTACAGTAAGGTAATAATCATTTACAATCCATATTTGCTTGGAAGATCTGAAAGTCAACATCATGGCATCAAGCACAAAACACATTCACCATAAAGCTATTATATTCTTGTTCCATATTTAGTAAAACATTCTTATCATGGACAAAAACATTTTCCAAAAATATGTAATACATAAAATTCGTCAAACCTTTCATAATTACACACAATACGTTGTTCAGAGACATTATTCAGAAACTTATCAGACCTTTCAAAGATTATCAGATGATGGGATAATTTCCAATAGCATTAGACATATTTAAACTTTGACAGAACAACCTCTGGTCCAACTTATAACAGATAAGACATAATGACTTCAAGTTCAACACAGAGCATTCATTAAGCATGCCACAATAAATTATCAAATGGGAAACTCATTCATGCATAGCAAAATATCTTTTTCAGAAAACTTGTCATATCCTGAACAATCGGAGTTTCGTAGCATGCCTAGTCATTTTGGGGAAATTATTCGAAAAACTCATCATATCATAAACATGTCGAAGTTCATAGCATATTTTATCATTTCAGAAAATACTTATCATATAGAACATTTCGTAACCAAAATATAGATTTCATTAAACATCGTATAGCATAGCCATTTTCAAAATCATTATACGAAAGTATCTTTACAAAGACATTACTCACTTAGATCTATGGTCAACTCACACAAGATCACACATTATTCATCTATATCAGAAGTACCGAATGTACTTGATGGTATGATATCTCTAAATAACACCAATCACATAAGTTTCATTCCAATGAGCACTCATTTTCAGATCACAATAAAGGACCAAGCCTTGAATTAATTCTCATACAAATATTTTATCCTTAATTAGTAACGGTGAGTTTATGATAGCAATATGTTAGGTTCAGAACAAAACGTATCAAAACAACATTATGTCTTTCAGATAAATGGCAGTCCACAAAAGAAACACAATTTTCCTTTTACTCACATTCATTCACAAGAATATATGTTCAAACTGAAAGGAGGAACAAAACTTCACTTATCATCCCATAGAAAGATTCACAACATGACCTTCTTTTCACCAATGATCCATTTCAATAACCCAAGTAATTTGATTAATAAACATATCATCTCACTACGTTAACAATGTCCATTCGTATTCTTACACATGGTAGGACAACATAAGCAACACCTCATTCTTACTACCTTTCCCTCAAGACACTAAATACAAATTAGCTTAATACATAATATCATACCAAGTCATTTAACTCTATAATTCAAGATTTCAGATAATATTTTCCTTCACCAGCATACATATCTCAATTTCCTCATCATACACTTTATCTCTACAAATTAACATACTCAACACCACCAACATTCTAGTCAAAATTTCAATTTCCCTGTATCACTAAATTTCCATAAAATTCCACCGAATACTGTGTGATCACAGATCATGATACTTGTATTTATTGACATTCCATTTCATCCCTACTCCTAGAGTTATAAGATGCAGACTGTTAACACATCGCGTATCATTCATTAATTACTCCATAACACATAATTTCGCATACTTAGTCATAACACACACAAGAATACAAGGATATGAGTGGGGCAATCCCTTTATCTCTACTTCTTATATCAAACCATTCTCAAGTCCCATACTCGTTATTAATCATTGTATTTCTCAATTGCCATACACTTCATTGATTCTCAACAACCTCAGTCCCTAAAATTCCTCATGGTCTAATTTCACATATAACACAGATAAAAGCTCAGATTAATCTCTTTTCACATTACGTTTCCACAAACATGCTTATACTTATCGATTCGAATAGCCGAAGAACACCGATATTCCACATCTTTCAAAACTTTAGCCTTATGTAACCCATTCTGATTTCATAACAATTATCCAATTCTCCTTAGTCACAAAACCCAGTCTATGAAACAAAACATATGAATCTTCTTTTATTACCCCAAAGTCCATGAGAATTCTCATTCTTAATCTCAATACTTAACGTCTTGTACAAGCTCACATACATCTTTTAAAATGCACATCATATCCTTTCATTCTAGATACATGCAACTTAAATGCATTCTAGACACTCTAATGCTCAATGGACACGTGTGTGAGATCTTAACTCATTCTCTAATACCACCTGTCATGAACCAAACTTTTAGGAGCGGGTTTGGGTCGTGACACTCCACTTGCATTGTCACGCACTTTTCACTTGCATTGCTATGCATGTTTCCATCGGCATTGTTTATGCACGCGTTTATCTCGCATTGCAATTGCATCTTGATATAATGTTGAACATGTGCTTCTAACTATATTCTACCTGTCGAGTTTCTTTCTTTTGCAGGCACGATATTGTATGTACGGTTCATTTGAGGCTGGTGCGACCAGACAAGATTGTATTTACTCCGCGTGAGACGTAGCGAGAATTGTACAATTCTCTTACATCCTTTCTGCATGTAATGTAGTTAGGTTCGTATTCGCTTGCTTAGAATGTTGCATTTATTTTGCATATTTGCTTCATTACAGCTTTCTTTGCATGATCATAAGTTATGCTCGGCTTTGTGCATGGCATTTGCATCTTGCCCTTGCCTACGGGCACATCTCTTTATTATCTTGCCTGTTTGTCTAAATCTTCGGCCTTGTCAAAAATGGGTCGTCTCTAGGCTTTGACATTCACTCCCGTTACTTATCACTTCCGAGTTCTGTCAAAGAGGGGCAACTATAGACACCCCATTTTTGACCGACCTTAAGATTCAGACGTCATCAATTGAGCCCTCGGCGATAGTGCATGTTGTGCTCGTTTCGAGGTTTCAGAGCTTTGGCTGAGAGCCTTGCCTCCGGGCCTCTGAACTCTTTATGCTTTGGCTCGGTTTGTGGACTGAACCTTGTTTCTCTTCCCTGGAGGGAGGGAGAGGTCTTGTAGACCACCTCTTTGTGGTCGTAGACCACTTTTCTCGTTTGGAGGCCAGTTTCCGGTTTTCAAAGCCTTCGGCCGCGCGCCTTGACTCGGGACCGCTTAATGTTCTCCGTTTGGTGTGGTTTTTGAACCACACCTTGTTGCCTCTGCCTAGAGGGACACTGTGGTCTGGGAGACCACTTTTGTGGTCGCAGACCACTTTTGATGCCCGTAGACTAGTTTTTTAGGCTTCCAGTCGCGCGCCTTGCCTCCCGAACTTTCGTCTTGCATCCTTTTTGGTTTGTTTTTTGCAGAAACCTTGTTTTCCTAGTTTGGAAGGTGGTACAAGGGTGGGAGACCAGTTCTTCCCCTTGGAGACCACTTTCCTTCCCGCTAGCCAGTTTTCTGGTCGGCCAACTGGTTTTCTTGGTCTTTGGGCTACCTTTTCTGGTCGCCCACCACACCACTGCATTGTTTTCATGTTGTAGACCCTCTCCCACCATGGCTGACCAGTTTTCTTCTTAGGAGACCACTTGTGGTGGTCGGCCGACCACTTTAAGTAACTGGCTGACCACTTCAAGTGGTCGGCTGCTTTTCATCACCTTTTTGGAGATATTTTTAGGCCAGCTGTGCCAACTGGAAGGAACAGAAGCCATCCTCCATACACGTGTATGGAGGGATGGCCTTGAGGCCAAAGCTTGTCCAACAAGCTTGAGCATTATTCTCTATAAGAGAGAACCTCCTCCCTCATGCCTTATGTGACGCCCCGAATCTACATTATAGGTTGCAGTTAAGGGAGAGTCACTAATGAGTCCTATGGTCAATAACCAAGTAAGATCCCAGATCGCCGGAGGAGTCAAATTAGCCTCCTTTCTAAGTCCGGCTTTCTTAGGCAGCGCACTACCCTTTTGACAGATCTTAAAAGGTATTGACACAAGGTCTCATAAGCAACAATAAGGTTCATACATATCAATATATAGAACATAAGTACATAACCACCTCAAACATCATTAAATTCAAAAGCCTGATCCATTACATTACATCCCAAGAGAAAACTTAAATCTTCATATGAGTCTTACAAAATATCAAAAGGGGTTTCTAACTTTCCTAAGATAGCCAAAAGTCTTCGAAGGTTTCGGGTTTGTCGTCTCCAGCTATAAGCTCCTCTTCGGCACCTGGCATGACACGCCGTGAGCTTTGAATGCCCAGTAAACGCACACACACCCCACCCCTTTTTCCCAGTCCAATACACAATCACAAAATATAACATCAAGTAGTAAAGCATGATACTCCAATAAATAAATAAATAAATGGTTAGGTTAGATGTTAGTAAACTAGAAATCCCCCAAAGAGATTTCATCCTCCCAACCACAAGAATCGGACGCGGATTATTCGGTATGCCCCCTCTTTTGCTGCTTTGTTGCAGAACTAACCTCGGATGCCTACCAACGGTTATATACCGCGTAGCGCCAACCGCAGGGCCTCAAAAGAGACGGTAAAAATAGGGCCTTGCCCGAAATCCCTCCTTACACCAAACCACCTAGGGTCCGAATACAACCGCTCCGTTCAAGGGTTCCGAAAACCACTTGCGCAAGACTTTAACTTTCAAATAGGAAACGCATCCCAACAATCCATATATCACATTTCTCATCTTTTCATTACTCAAGTGTTCGAAAACCCAATACCCACCCAATTAGGTTTCCCGTTGAATTAAGTTGTTTTAAATCAAGGTTAGTCCAACTAAACAATATAATAATATCCACATAAGCATGCATCCTCAAGATAAGAAAGATAAATAACATAACATGCACATACAACATCTTGCCAAGATATGATCATAAGCCATTAAACATTTTCATGAATACAAGGGCACAAAACATCCATACATAACAGATTTCCAGATTTAACATCACGTGAAGATTAATACGAAAGGACTACTTTAGATCATCCACCGAACTCGGTCTTCCTATGGTTTGTAGAGAATTTGATCTAGTTTCTAGAACATTTTTCGAAAATGGGTTTGCTTTTCCAGATTTTAAGTTATTTATAAAATAGTCCAGCACTGTCCAGAATCTGTCCAGATCCGTCGACCGTTACGAAAACTTGATTTTCTTTCAAAACGCTTAATGTTTTTGATGAAACCAATTTTAGTTGAAAGCTAACTCCTTAAGGAGGTTTTGACATAAAATGGAGGTTCAGAATATTTTTGTACATTTTTCTGGAATTTTTGAAAGTGGGCTGCAAAAACAGATTTTTAGGTAGAATGCCCAAAAGAAGAAAAATTATAAAAAGGGGGTTCCACCATGGGAAAGTTTCATTTCTTTTGTGAAGAAAATATACTAAGTATCACATGTTTAACTCAGAAAATTTGTTTGAAAGAGTGCTCTTGAAAAGTTGAGAGATTGGTAGAAAAGAAGGTGGTTTTGTGCCAAAATGGGAAAGATACAAGAGAGATGGAATCAATGCTCAACTTTTAGCATTTTTAACACAAGTAACTCATCAATAACATATTTGAAAACATTATTTAGAACCCTTAGAAACATGTATTTGAAAAAGGAAAATGAAAGAGAAGGTTGTGTTGTGGCTTACCTACTAAGCTTTGCACAAGGAAGCTCTCTTCTTTCTTCCTCCTCTTCTCCTAGACTTCTCTTCCTTGCTCTCCTCTCTCTCTCTAGCCAAAATGTGTGTGGTGTGGTGTGTTATATGTGCTTGCAAGCTAGGGGGTGTTGGTATTTATAGACAAGTTTTGATGCAAAATGTCCTAAATGCCCACTAGTTGAAAATGGATGGAAAGTTTAGGATTTGTTTGAAGTTCAAATGAATAGAAGTGACTTGGGGAGTGGTTTACTCAAGGATTAGGTAACACTTGGTTGTAATGAAACTAGTTTTGGGAATTAGCATCCTAGGTCTAGGTATTAGGTTGTGTATTTCTAGAATTCCATCATGGTGGTTCTTGGAAATTGGTTTCTCACTCTTCCCTAGGAGTGTGATGGGTTATTATTTTATTTGTTTTGGTCCTAGAGCACACTCTTCAAGGTGTGTATATATATATATATCTTACAAGATTGATGGTACTAATAACATTAGGGTACATGTACTCTTTTTTTTTGGGGTAATGCTTAATGAGGGCTTGGAATTAAACTCATGTATTGGAATCTTATTTATGTATTTACTTATGATCTAGTTAGATTTAGGGCTAATTTAAATACTCATAGCAAATCTTTATTGGTACTAAAGTCATTATTGCTCCAAGATTCAAGGGATTTGTTTGTACTATAGCATAATGATGATGCCTAGTCATGTCCTCAAAATTTGGGAAGATTTTCTTATTTATTTGGTGTACAAATCTTGGAAATTGTAAAACATAATGTTAAAAAAGATTTTAGGGTACAAGTGTATATATATAAATATATGATGGTACTTGTTTGAGGTCAATTTGTGATTTAATAAAAATGTGAGGGCTTGGGCTTAATTAAAATCTATTTCAAGTGAAGAGTTAATAAATTAGTGTCTAGGAAAAAAAATAATTCAGTTTGTATTATCTTGTTTTGAATTTAAAGGTAAATAACTGAATGAAGACTGTAAAATCCGGAAGTTAGGGTTTAGAGCAATTAATCTAAAATTTAAGAGCTAAATAATTAATATTAGAGTGTTATAATTGATTTCTAAGCTTCCAGGGTCGATTAGGGTTTGATTTGCGAGCAATCAACGAATTAAGGGCTTGGTGTTAAATACATGTAATTTATATAGAATTAAATTAGGTTAGGGAACCTAATCCGGCTAGGAAAATTTCTGTTTTGAAAAAAAATAAAAATAAAATAAAATAAAATAAAATAAAATTGCTAACCGACAAGATTCGAAATAATTCAAGTAATCGAGGGCTTCACACCTTAGGTTCAGATTTTAGTAGCTTAAGAGATAGATACACCCTTGTCTCTATAATCCTCCATCTCTTTCATTTTTGTACCTTAAAGTGTCATTTTATCACACTTTTGTACACAAACACACACTCAAACACCATTCTTTTGTTGCTGAAGCTTCTTGAGGTTTGTTTTGGTTGTTTTGAACTGGTTTGAGCTCAAAGAAGTTGCTAGAGTTGCAACTTTGAAGGTGTTCATCAAGGGTGAGTTTCTACCCTCTTGAACCTTGCCTTTGCTTAAGATTTTAGCCCTATTTGCATGCTGATTTAAGCTTAACTCTTAACTACAAAAAGTTCTATTTTTGCATGCTTAAAATGTTTGTTTAAGGTCACTTTTTTGTTAGGGGTGGTCTACCCCCTCTTAGGCCTTGTTAGGCCTTATTTTGAGTCATCCCTTTTGGCTCTTGTTCTAGCCTTTGCATGACCTTTCTACCACTGAAATCCAGAGGATTTTCAGTGGTGGAAAGGTGGTTTTGGGGTCCCAAATAGGAGAGGGTCATCCCCTCTCCTTGTATTTTGAATGCTTGCTTTCAATGCCTCATGTTTGAGCATGTTTATTAAGCTTGTGTTGGCTTGTTCTTAGTATGTATTTGGGGTTATTTTGAGATGGCATGCCACTATTTTTTATTGTCTTGATCACCTCGTGCATACTTAATACACTTGTAGTGTAAATTTCATAAACTAGTCTTGTATGCTTCATGAAGTAGCATGTCTTTCTAGCTTATGTTGACTCCATTTCAATAGGATTTTGGTGTTGTTTTAACATGCCATAACTCTGTTAAGGTTGGGTTTGATAGCCCCATGCATGCTCCATGCACTTGTAGTGCAATTCCATGAACTAGCCTAATGTGTACCATGCTTTAGACTATCTTTCTAGCATGCTTTTGGCTTAACTCTAAGAAGCTTTTTTCCATGTTTTAGCTTGATCTAGCTCTAATTTATGTTTTTTTGGTCATGCATGCCATGCTTTGTATAGCCATAGTGCATTATAGCTTGTTAGCTTTGTGTATCAAGTCCACTAGCATACATTGCTTGGCCTATTTGAATGATTTGGCATCATTTGTCATGTGATTTCAGTCCATGTAATGTTGCCATGCACTTGCATTTGTCACTCATTCAATGCGTTGGAGGGTTGGTCCTTTATGCCTTAAACATGAACCATTGCGTATTAAGCTTGCGAGCTATCATTTCAATGTGTTTTTGGGGTTATTTTGCCTTGATATAACTCTGATTTTTATTGGTTAAGTCATCTCATGCTTGGTCTTGGTAGGTGTAGTGTAATCCACCTTATTTGCCTTGCATATTCCATGCCTTATGCCCTTCATGCTAGCTTGTTTTGGCTTCCTTCCATACATGTTTTAGTATCATTTTGACATGTTCTAGGACTATTTTGGGTTTCCTTGACCATATGCCTCATGAATAGCATAGTTGTAGTGTAATTGGCCTTGCTAGCCTTGTGTTTTGATGCCTCATGCATGTTATCTTTGAGCCATTTGGATGATTTGGCATCATTTAATACTTGATTTCAGAGCATGTAGCATTGTCATATTCTCATGCATATTACTCTTTAATTGTGGTTTCGGAGTTATGCATTGTTGCCTTGTTTATGGCCTAGTGTGTATGCTTACATGCCTAGACCTTTGGGCCCCCATCTCAGCATGTTTTGGTCTTTGTTTAGACCTATTTGAGCTCTGTCCATGATTGGTTCATGCATTTATGCCATGTATTGCATGCCCCCTTTGTAATCCTCTTTACTAGCCTTATGCTTTAAGGACCCTAGCATGCCATACTTGTGTTGCTTGAATGATTTGGCATCATTTCTTACTTAATTTCAGTGCATGTAGTGTTGTTACACTTCCATGCTTGTCACTCCTTAAGTACTCTTGAGAGTTGTGCTCTTATGCCTAGTTGATGGGCCAATGCATTGAGCTTGCTTATATTGATCTTCATGCCTTTATTTTAGCATTATGGCCACTGTTTTGGGCATGGCTGAGGTCTGCCCACATTCGGTTTAAGTCCATTGAGCATTGTGTATGCCATGTTACATTGCATTGTGTATGCTATGTTGTCATTTGCATTGTACATGCCATGTTGTTGCCTTACATTGTGTATGCATGCCATTAGTATTGATAGGTTGCTCATGTCGTATTGCATTGTGCATGCATGCATTACATTGTGCTTACCATGCTTGAGTTGCATTGCATGTTTGCATGCTTGAGTTGCTTTGCATTTGTTTGGATTAGGTGTTAATCCGAGCACGAGAAACGAGGGATGTTTCATACTTGAAGTGATGAAACGTGCCTCAATTCTCGGTCGCCAACCCTCTTGATCATACATGATAGAGGTCAAGGGTTTATGTGTTATATATGCATTCATTTCACATTGATTCGTGCAATCTTGGCTTCTCGGCCATCATGTATTGAGATGCGTGATTGGTGGCCCGAGGGTCTAGAACTACACTCCCTTGAGCTCATGAAATGATAGGGAGGGTGGTTGTGCACACATATCTTGCAAATACATTGCCATGCCCTTTCTTGCTCTCTATTGCAGCAAACTGGAGAAGTGCAGCAACAAGTGGTCAGCCGACCAGAAAAACTAGCTGGCCGACCACTTTTTCTAGTTTGCAACAAAGAAAAGTGGTCGGCAGGTGGTTGGCAACTCCATAAAGTGGTCGGCCTTGTTCCTACAGGTTCCCATGGTGGAGTTTAAGCTTTGTGTGGAGCTTGGTGCAGTGTTCTGAGAACAATTGAAAACAGAGGCAAATCAGGACATCGCGATGGATTTCCGAACGAAGCGACCGGGCATGTATACACTTCTCGCCTCGAGGCTCCTGTTTTACTGCTTTCCTTAGCTAGCTTATGCTTTGGTTCTGTACTTAAGTAGTTAATGCATTTAGCTGCTTATTTACGTTGTAATAACTAGTTAGTTAACTTGTTAGTTAATTAGCTTCGTTTTGTACTTAATTAATTAGCTCGTTAGTTAATTAGTTTTGTGATGTAATAATTAGTTTAATTAGCTTAGATTAGCCAGTTAGCTCATTATTCGGACCCTCTATCGAGAGGGCCAATTGTTGTAATAAGCGTGCATGTGTGTGATACATGTCTTACAACCCCCATTTCTTTCTCCCTTTTACTTAACCGCTTACGATGGTTAGTTTTAGGGCATATTTTGATTAGCATACCTTATGCTTGCATGAGTGCATTCATTCATCTATTTTGCATGCACCGAGCTCGGCGCATCATACTAACTGCATTGTATTTTAATTCCGATTTGAATACATGTTATCAAGTCGCATTTCACATGCCACCTTAGAATAGCCGAGCCTATTTTAGTTGCATTCTTGCATGTGTTGCATTAGCCATCTTAACATGAACTAGGATCATTGTAGACACCCCATTTTTTACCGTCCTCAAGACCTGGACGTCACCGCTTGAACACTCGGTGATTATCCATGTTCGTGTTCGTTTGGAGTTCCCGGAGTTCTCGGCTATGCGCCTTGCCTCAAGACCTCCGAACTTGACCGCTTTGTGTCTGGTTTTGCACCAAACACTTGTTCTTTGCCTTGGAGGGGCAGGGAATGCCTTGTGAGGCATTCCCACACACCACCGGCAGTGGCTAGAGGCCACCGGCTGGTTGGTGTTGCCATCGGCACTATATTGTGCCGGTCGGCACTCTTTTGTGCCGGTCGGCAGTCAATATTGTCAAAATGACAATTTTGCCCTGCCGACTACTGTTCAGTTGCTTTTTTGAGATATTTTGAAGCAGCTGTATAGCATTTGTTTCCCCTCCATACACGTGTATGGAGGGATGAGCCTTTGGTTTGCTTAGCTTGTAAGCTTTGTTGCCTATAAGAGAGGGCTCTCTTCTCTTGGCTCAAGGGTTAGAAAAATTAGACATTTTTAGAGAGAAAAGACAGAGAAGAAGCTCTGGTTCTAGGTTAGAACTTGTGTATCTATCCTATCTCTCTTTTCCTCTCTTGTTTCTACACTAGGTGCTTTAATCCATATTATTGCACACAAGCACCTAGTGTTTCACCTTCCTTCGGTTACTGAGGTTCTAAGGGCTGGTTCTTGAAGTTTTTGGTTGGATTTGAGCTTAAGGAAGCAACAACATCAACCTTTGTAAAGGTGGTCTTCAAGGGTAAGAAACTACCCCTTTTTACCCCATTTTTGCACTCCATTTTTGCATAGTTTAGAACTGTTTTTGTGCTTAGCATTTAATACAAAAAAGTTCTGTTTTTTAGTCCTCTTTATTGTTGGTTAAGAGTGTTTTGTGCTTTGGGGAGGTTTGACCACCCTTAGGCCTTGAAAAGGCCTCATTTTGTGCCATTTTGTGAGAGCTCCGGGATTTTGGTGTTGGGGTCTCTTCACCACTGAAATCTTGAGGGATTTCAGTGGTGAAGATGATGCCTTGAAGTCCCAAGAAGGAGAGGGTCACCCCTCTCCTTGTTGTCCTTGAAAAGGACCTATTTTGCCTCTTGAGGGAGCCCCATGTTTGGTTGTTTGTTGGTTATGCCATGGCTGTATTTTGAGCTCATATTGCCATATTATAACTTTGTATCATTTTGGTTTTAGTACTCCTTGCATGTTTTGCATAGATGCTTTGTAATGCCTCTTTAGTCCTTTAACATGCATTAGGTTGTGTGCCTCTATTCTAACATGTTTTAGGCTTAGATTCATGAAGCTTGTATGCTTATTTTTCCATGAATAAGGTATGTCCATGGTTACTTTGGTCGATCTTAGCATGCATCACATAGCCTCTTTGCATTTGGCTTGTTGGCCTTAAGAGCATGAAAGTATAGCATGCCTTGCTTGCATTATTTTCAATGGTTTGGAACCATTTAGCATGCTATTTCAGTCCCTTAGACATGCTTGAATGATTGCCTTGCATGCCTCTTTGAAGTTTTGAAAGCATATGTTGTATGCCTAATGATTTGGTCATTATGTGTGCCTTGCTCTAGAGCCACTTGGATGCCATCTAGGAGGTCCCTTTTGTATGGTCTAGGGCTGCCTTAGACCTGTTTTAAGCCTTCTTGGCCTTGTGAGGCTTGGTTGGCTTAGCCATGGTTTAGGTCTCCTTTGGCTTGCCTTGGATGCTTGGACCATTTGTTGCATGCTTAGTCTATTTTGTTGCTTGGTTTGGCACCATGTCCAACATGATTTTAAAGCTTATATATGCATGTTAATATGTCCATGTTAGCCTCTTTTAAGTGTTCTTAAGAGTTGCTTGTTTATGCCTAAGTGTTGGATTATGTATGCTTGCATGTGTGCATGTATTGCATATATCTAAGCCTTTACTTCTATGGCATTTGGCCGCTGATTTTAGGCTTATTTAGAGCTGCCTAACCTATGTGCAAGTCCATCTTCTTGTTGCTTGCATATGCTCCTTGAGTGTTGTAATGTATTGGCAAGTAAATGCATGTTAGGACTAACATGATTGAATGAAGTCACATGCTTGTTTGCATGCTTGGACACCCACATTACACCTTGCATACTTGATGGTTGACATTGGTGTTTCATGCCTTGTATGTTTGTTAGCTTGTATGCTCCTTTGCATTGGCATGATTGCATACTAGTTGACATGTCTAGGATTGCATCACCTAAACATGCATGCTCTACCTCTTGACCAAGTCATGATAGAGGCTTAGCACCCTTGTGTGTTTGTTTGGTTTGCATGCATTTGAAATAGAAGTTGCACATTTGGTTCTTTGGGCCATCATGCATGGAAATGCGTGATTGGTGGCCCGAGAATCGAGGCACATGCCCTTTTGAGTCACAAATATGATAAGGGGCATGATTGGTGCACACATTGTTGGAATTACATTGCCATGCAAGTTTTTGCCCTCTGCTGCTGTGAGTTGCAGGTTCTGCAGACATTCAGTGCCGACCGGCAGTATTTAGTGCCGACCGGCAGTCCATTGATGGCCGATGGATGAATTTTGTGCCGATGACCTCATGCTGATGCCGGTGGAAGTCCTACTCAGCCGATGATGTCCCTCAGTGTCCTGGAAGGCACTCCTGAGACTTTGGCAGTCTTCTGAGATGCAAAGCAGGGAAAACAGAGGCAATCTAAGCATGGCAGTGCAATTCCGAGCAAGTCCCGAGCATGCGTCGCATCCGGCCCTCATCTCGAGGCGGTTTACTGCTTTAATTAGATTAATTAATTTATTTGATTAATTTAGTTGGATTGTAATATTTTAATTAGTTTGCGTAGTTAACTAATCTGTATTATTATTTTGGTCCCTCCGAGTGAGGGCATATTTGTAATAAGTGTGGGTGAGTGTGGTGTATGTCTTCCAACCCCCACTTCTTTCTTCCCTTTTATTTACCTGCTTATGATGGTAGATTAGGGCACGTTTATTTTAGCATACCTTATGCAATGCATGCGTGCATCCATGCATTTGTCTAAACATACGCCGGGCTCGGTACATCATACGAACTGCATTGTATTCTGAATTCCAACTTGAATACGTGCATCAAATGATCGCATTCCATATGCCATGTTTAGGACAGCCGAGCCTGTCTAGATCACATCTTTGCATGTGTTGCATTAGCCACTCAACATGAAACTAGGGTCATACATATGATTACTAAACTAGTTTCTTGTTTTGGCACGGAGTACGATGTAAGTATTTTACGCTTTAGCATACCACATGCGTGTGAATGTTGCCATAACAGTATGCTTACCATGCGGCTAAGTGCTTATGTGAGATAAACTGTTTGAATGCCTGTGGGTGGAGGTTGGGTTGCTTGAGTTGGAAAACTCATTGAAATCCGTGTTTTAGCCTACTTGCGAGTAGCAAATTCCGAAGCATTTTCAAAACGAACGGATATGCAATATTGGTTTCCAAATTAGGCAATCTAGTCTATACTTGTTTGCTGTGCGCATAACATAGTAATTCTAGGCTAATAATTGGAATAAGAGCATGTAATGTTTTCAAAATCGGATATCACGGTTAGTAGAGGCCGGTCTTCGAACCGGGCGAAAGGGGGTGCTCATAGCTGACCTTCCCCGATCGTACCCAAGCTCCCGAGCCAAGACAACTTTGGTAATGACGGACACGTGGCCTTTGGCACCGAGTCAGGGTTTCCTAAATTCCCCCATAAAAAATATTTAGGTGGCGACTCTGTATCTGGCAAAGCAGTCCATGTTTGGCACTTCTTTTCAAAAATCAGTTTTTTCTCAAAACGATTTGCCGGATTTGGACTCTTTGGTTCAGATTACGAACCGTAACACAAAAAGGGAGTCCGAACTGCTGTAGCGAGGTCCCCTGCGGGCTTGTTACAATCATGCATAATTTCTAACTAGTTCTTTGTTTTGGCTCAGAGTACACTGTGAGTGTTTATGCTTTAGCATACTGCATGAGATGTGTATGTTGCCATGTTAGCATGCTTGCCATGTGGCTAACTGCTTAAGTGATTAACTGCTTGAATGCCTGTGGGTGAAGGTTGGATTACTTGAATTGGAACAATTCATTGAAATCTACGATTTAGCCTACTTGCGAGTAGCACCTCCAAACCATTTTCAAACAAACGAACATGCAATATTTTGTTCCAACTTAGGCGATCTAGTCTATACTTGTATGCTGTGTGCATCACATAGTAATTCTAGGTTAATAACCGAAATAAGAACACATGTGTTTTCAAAAACAACATATCATGCATAGTAAAGGCCGATCTTTGATCGGGCGAGCGGGGGTGCTCATTGCATGACCTTTCCCTCTCGTACCCAAGTTCCCGAGCCGAGGCAACTTTGGTGATGACGGACACGTGGCCTTAGGCACGAGTCAGGGTTTCCTAAATTCCTCCAAAATAAAATATTTAGGTGGTGACTCTGTATCTGGCAAAGCAGTCCATGTTTGGCACTTCTTCATAAAAATCAGTTTTCCAAAACGATTTGTCGAATTTAGACTCTTTGGTGATTTATCGGTCTCACATTGCACTTTGTGAAATTAGATTCAGAACCGTGACACGAGTCCGAACTTGTAGTAGCTAGAGAGCAAAACGAATTCGCGCCCTCGCGGCGCAGAGTCGAGGAGTTCTCGGGGCGGTCTACAATAGTACACATATTCCTTGAGAATACACTACTTTGCCTCTATTTGCTCTCTGTTGTAGCAAAAAAGGAGAAGTCCAGGGAAAAGGTGGCCGACCGGCCACTAATGGTAGCCGATAGCCACCATTTGTGTCCGACAAGCCACCAGTGAAAGAAGGTTTCTCTGTGTGTTCCTGAGATAGAGCAGAGGTGTTCTGGGAGTTGGCACAATTTTTGATGATCAAGCAAGTGTAAACAGAGGCTGCAAAAGGCAAGGTGGTAGCATTTTTGGGAAGAGGAGCCGAGCATGCATGCATCCCTCGCCCCTCGAGGCCATTTACTTGCTTTGCTTAAATTAGTTAGTGTAACTAGTTAATCAATTCCAATTTGTAATATTTAATTAGCTTAGCGTAGCTACTTATTCAATTTGGTTTGTAATAATTAGTTAACTAGAATAGTTAATTAGTTTCGTGTTGTAATAGTTAGCTTAATTAGCGTAGCTGTAGACACGCCCGTGGGCCTCATGCTACAGTTCGGACTCAAATAGTCACGGTTCTTAATCTGATCTCGCAAAGTGCAATGTGAGATTGATAAATCACCAAAGAGCCCAAATTCGGCAAATCGTTTTGGAAAACATATTTTTTGAAAGAAGTGCCAAACATGGACTGCTTTGCCAGATACAGAGTCACCACCTAACTATTTTTTATGAGAGAATTTAGGAAACCCTGACTCGTTGCCTAAGGTCACATGTCCGTCATCACCAAAGTTGCCTCGGCTCGGGAACTTGGGTACGATTGGGGAAGGTCACTTCGTGAGCACCCCCGCTCGCCCGATCAAAGATCGGCCTCTACTAACTATGATATCGAGTTTTGAAAACTTTATGCGTTCTTATTCCGGTTAATTAGCTAATCTTACTATATGATGCGCACAACACAAAAGTATAGACTAGATCGCCTAATTTGGAACAAAGCATTGCATATCCGCTCGTTTGGAAAATGGTTTGAAATTTGCTACTCGCGAGTAGGCTAAAACACGGATTTCAATGAGTCGTTCCAACTCAAACAATCCAACCTTCACCCACAGGCATTCAGGCAATTTACATCACATAAGCATATAGCCGCATGGTAAGCATGCTGTCATGTTAACATTCACACTCATGCAAGATGCTAAAGCATAAAAAGCTTACCGAGTACTCCAAGCCAAAACAAAGAACTTGTTAGCAATCAATGTATGATCCAAGTCCATGTTAAGTGGCTAATGCATCGCATACAAAATGCAACTAGAATAGGCTCGGCTAATCCTAGGATGGCATGTGGAATGCAACAAATAACACGTATTCAAGTTAGATTTGAAATACTATGCAATTAGTATGATGCGCTGAGCCCGGTGCATGTAATACAAATGAATGGATGCACGCATGCATAGCATAAGGATGCTAAATGAAATATGCCCTAATACTAACCATCAAAAGCAGGTAAGTAAAAGGGAGAAAGAAGTGGGGGTTGGAAGACATGCACATACGCACCCACACTTATTACAAATTCGCCCTCGCTCGGAGGGACCAAAAGAATAATACAATTTAATTAACTAACAAGCTAATTAAATAATTACAGACCAATTAACTAGTTAAGCAAATTAACTAAGCTAATAAAGCGATAAAATAGCCTCGGGAAGAGGGTCCAATGCATGCGTGCTCGACTCCGCTCGGAAATCCACCACCATGCACAAGCTGCCTCTGTTTTCACTGTTTTACTCCTCTGAAAATTACACAAGTCCCAAGAAGCACTCTCTGAACACTGTGGGGTGCCACCGACCAAGAGGAATGGTCACCGGCCATGGAGAAGTGGTCATCGGCCATCTATTGAGCTCTCGGCCACCAATTCATGGCCGGCCGGCATTGAGTGTGGTCGGTCGGCCATATATGCCTGCAGAATCCTGTTTTGACAGCAACAGGGGGCAAACATGGCATGGCAATGCATTTCAAGCAAATGTGTGCACCAACACCCTCCTTATCATGTTCATGACTCAAAGGAGGATGGTCCTTGATTCTCAGACCACCAATCGCGCATTTCCATGCGTGATGGCCCAAGAAACCAAGTGTGCCATTTCAATATCAAATGAAATGCAAACCAAATAAACACATAAGGCTCAACCTCTATCATGGCGATTTCAAGAGGCAAGGCATGCATACTCAATGCAATGCAACCTAGGCATGCAAGCTAGGTATGCAACATGAGAATGCCAACAAGCATGCAAACATGCAAACATGTAACAAGTGTGCAAACTAACAAACATGCAAGATGCAATGTAAACATGCAAACATGCAAGACATGTAACATGTTAGGCAACCCAAACAAAAGGAAATGCATGCCAAATGCACTATCATTTAAGCATGTAACAAGATGTTTATGGGCCAAGTATGTGACAACATGCGAGGCCAATGCATACACAAACACTCATGCACACAAAGTCCAACACTTGAGCATAAAGAGGTAGCTTGTAAGCATACTTAACATGGACAAATAGCATACATGATAAGCTTTGAAAATTATGTAGAAGATGATGCCAAATCAACCTACCAATGCAAGCAAAGCATGTGATCAAGCCCAAGGACTTAAACTATGGTCATGTGACACATGAAGCAAATGACCAAAGCGGACCAAAACAGTCCCAAATCATGCCAAAGTGAGCCCCAAAAAACCACTTAGATGGCATCTAAATGACCTAATTTTAGAGGCATGCACAATGGTACAAACATAGAGCATGAAACACTAACCTTTTAAAGCATTAAAGGAGCGTCAAATGCAAGCATACAAGCATACCATATGGACTGAAATGACATGGTAAGTGGTTCCAAACCACTGAAATGAGCCAAGTAAGGCATACTCAACACTCACACACTCAAGGCTAACAAGCCAAAATGCAAGGCGGCTATACAAAGCATGTCATGGGTGGCCCAAATGACCAAAATCAGACCTCAAGCACATCAAAATATGCATAAAAGCTTCACAAAACTTGGCCAAAACAAGTAAGCATAGTAGTCTAAATGCTAAGTACATGTTAAGGCAAATTCATGGCATTACAAGACAAGTATGCAAGGCAAGCATGGTGTGTCTAAACCAATTAAAAACAATGCTAAATCATGGCGAAATAAGCACAAATAACACTTAAGACATGGCCAACATGCACTTAAACAAGATGCTCACACATGAGGCTAAAATGGCCAACATTGAAGGCAACAAGGAGAGGGGATGGCCCTCTCCTTCTTAGGACCTTAAAGCACCATCCCCTCTGGATTTCAGTGGTGAGGAGGCCCAAACAAGGTGGTCCCGGAGCTCACCAAAATAGCACAAAATAGGGGCCAAACAAGACCTAAGAGGGGTCAAACAACCCCAAACACCAAAGCAACCTTAAACAAATATTTTAAGCACTTAAAATCAGAACTTTTATATGTTATAAGTTAAGCTTAAAAATAGATGCAAGATAGGTTAAAAGCTAGTACAAGAATGGGGAATAAAGGAGATAGGTTCTTACCCTTGAAGAACACTTCAAGAACACCAACCTCAGACCTCTCCTTGGATCAAAATCAGCTCAAAAACCTTGAAACCAGCCCCTCAACACCTCCACAACCGGAGTATGGTGTAACACTAGGTGCCTTAGTGCAAAACTAAGAACAAAATACCCCTTTGGAACACCAAACACACACAACTATGTAGAGAGAGAGAGAGAGATATATATATATATATATATATGCCCTAATCTCAGAGTTGTTCAACCTCTGGAAAGGGAGGGGAGGCCTTCCTCTTATAGGCAAGGCCAATCCAAGCTTCCAAGGGAAGCTAAGTTAAGGAAGCAAATCCCTCCATACATGTAATAACCCTCACCACTGATTTCCGATTAATTGCCGATTACTGCTAAACTGAGAATGATTATAATTGATAATTGAATTGATTGAAATACTGAACTGACTGATTGACTGTATCTGTTTAAGTGCATTCTACCTGTTGATCGTTTGATTATCTATTCATGTCTTTGTGTTTAAACTGCAAATTGAAGGCCTTATCGGCGGCCGAACCAGAAATTGATTAGTGATTCATGATCACCATAATTTATGTGATTTTATGGTATATTTAATTGAAAAGTGATTAGGGATGATTAAATTAGATTAAACATTGATAGATTGCAAGTATTGGACTTATTTACCATTAGACCATTGAGTGGGCCACTATACCAAACGTTGAGGGACTTAGTCTTGCATTGCTCAAAACATTTTCTTCAACCATTTTCTTGTCATAGCCGACCAAGAGGGAGAGTGAGGGAGAGAATTGACTTGTTCTTGGGTAAATTGCTTGAAGACTTGGAGATTTTAGAAGATAATTGTAAATTAAGCTCCTACACCTCTAATTGAAGACTTAGGTAAGAAATTCAACCTCTCATTGTTGTGTTTAAGCTTGTTCTTGCATGATTCATGAGCCTCTAGTGATCTAAGTCAAGATTGAGGTAAATAATGTTGAATTGGAGCTCATTCCATGCATGCATGTCGGTAGTGTTGAGTTTTAAGTTGATTTCATGGATAATTGTTGCATGCATGTACAAGTTCTAGCTAAGGTTCATGATACCATCATGTTCTTGAATGATTTGGCTCATTAGAGCATGTATTGAAGCTTTGAATTGATTTAAAACTTATGCATGTCATGTTTGGATCATATTCATGAAATTGGGTTTGAAAATGGATTTAATTGAAACACCATTGGGCTTTGATTTATTAAATTGATCTTTAAAACATGTAGTACTATGAGTTTTGAGGTGTTTTCTGGAAAATGGGCCCAAAGAAATCGATTTTGATGCATTTAAACTTGATTTGAGCTTGGAAGTTCAAATCTGGAAATTCCAGATTTTGGACTCCCGCTCGAGCGGGGAAAGTGGCGCTCAAGCGGGAAATTCGTGCTCCCAGTACTTTGCACTGTGTTCAAGTCCGCTCGAGTGGAAGGATTGACGCTCGAGAGGGACCTTGTGTCTTACGCTCGAGTGGCTATCGAGCACCCGATCGAGCGTGAATTTCACCTATCCAGTACTTTTTGGTCCGCTCGAGCGGGTAAGTTGACGCTCGAGCGGCAACCGTTGTCTGCATGTCCGCTCGAGTGGAGAAATCTGCGCTCGAGCGGGACCCTGTTTTTCTGAAAATTCTGAAACTGTTTTCTGAATACATCTTTGCATCCTCATCCCATCCTAGGCATTCTTAGGCCTAGTTTAAGACATCTTAATGAGGATATAGATGTAGAACGCACCAAGGCAATTAGGGAGTAAGTTATTATCTTTCCAACTGTATAGCTTAGTGTGTGTTCGATCTGTTAACTGTGTAGGGTTGGCTTCCGAGGAGACGCTCTAGCTTATTGTAGCCCAGAACTCTGTGACTAACAACTGTGTAAAGATATGTTCAAAATGATTATCTTCTAAACAATTGAACTGTACTGCTTTCTGAACTGATACTGTTAATTGAATGAATGTATGTCCTATATTCTGAACTGTATTGTGGCATTCTTAGCAACTACTGTTACTGACTGTTACTGTTACAGAGATCTCTGTCGGTTCCCTTGTTGGAACCACCACTGTTTGATGGCCATCAATGACTGTTCGGTCTTTTTAGACCTACTGTTTACTGTTATGCTAATGGATGTACCACATATGACTGTTTATTGTACTGAACAACTGTTATACTGATTGAAATGAACTGTTTTCATTACTGTAAGGACATTCATTCTAAACCCCTTTACGCTTTATGTTATTCACTGGGCTTTAGCTCACTGCTCATATATATATGTAGGTGTACAGGCACCAGACCGCGGCTAAGAGCGTCAGGGTAAACTCCAGTTTTGTCAAGCCAACTACTGTGCCTCACTGCGAGGTTCCGAGCCTGTCTAGCTAAGGCTATGGGGTGTTTTAGTTTTCCCCTTCCGTTCTGTTCTTGTACTGACTGTATAGACTGTTACTGTACTGTCTAATAGAGATTAGGTCCCTGTTCTGAATTGTTGTAAATATTGTGCATACTGTTCCGTACTGTGTATATATCTATGTATGTATGAAAAATCTTTTTGCATACAAACTGTCACTGCTCATTGGACATTGTTTATTTACTGTATTGGCTTTCGCCATGCCCCTGTACTCTGTTATACTGTCTTACTGTTAAGCAGGCCTTCGGTAATCTCGGATTACTGGCCGGTTACGGTGCTAAACCCATAGGGGCGGGTTTGGGTCGTGACAATACATGTGTATCGAGGGGTTGCAAAGTGGGTGCCAGCTATCACAGCTGGCACAAAATATCTTCCAAAAGCAGATGCACAGTGGTCGGCCAGCCAAAAATGACAATTTGACCAAAAAAATGGTCGGCCGACCAAAAAGAGTGCCGGCCGGCCAAACATTTGGCCGATGGCAACAAAACAATGGCCGGTGGCCTCAAGCCATGGCTGGTGAGGTGTGGGGATGGCCAACAAGCCATTCCCTGCCCCTCAAAAGCAAAACACAAGTGTTTGGTGCAAAACCAAACACAAAACAATCGAGTTGAGAGGTCTTGAGGCAAGGCGCGTGGCCGAGACCTCCGGGAACTCAAGACGAACACAAACAAGGATGATCACCGAGTGTTCAAACGGTGACGTCCAAGTCTTGAGGACGGTCAAAAATGGGGTGTCTACAATAGCTAGTTAGCCTATTCATTTGGACCCTCCTTCGCGAGGGCATGATGTTGTAATAAGTGTGCGTGCATGTGTGTATGTCTTCCAACCCCATGTCTTTCTCCCTTTTATTTAACCGCTTTCGATGGTTAGATTAGGGACATTTTCAATTAGCATACTTTATGCTCGCTTGTTTGCATCCATTCATTTGTCTTGCATGCACCGAGGCTCGGCGCATCATTCAAACTACATTATCAATTCAATACTTACTTGAATACGTGTTTCAAAGCATGTTATCAAAGTGTTGCAAATCATATGCCATATTAGTAGCCGAGCCTATTAATTGCATTATTGCATGTGTTGCATTAGGCATCTTGTATAGTTAGGATCATGCATTGTTTCTAACTAGTTTTTGTTTTGGCTTGGAGTACTCGGTAAGCTTTTATGCCTTAGCACACTTGCATGAGTGCGAATGATGCCATGTTTCGCGTGCTTGCCATAAGGCTATATGCTTATTTGCTAAATTGCATGAATGTTTATGGATGAAGGCTTGTTGTTTGAATTGGAACAATTCAATGAATGTGCGTTTTATGCCCACTTTGAGGAGTGGCAAATTATGTTTTAAGCCCACTTGAGGTGGCAAATCCACATCTTTTAAGCCCACTTGACGGTGGCAAATTCAAACCATTTTTCAAAAACAAACATGAGTTTATTTGTTCCAATTCTTGCGATTTTAGTCTATACTTGTTTGTGTGCGTCACATAGTAAAGTTAGCTAATAACCGAATAAGAACACACGAGGTTTATAAAAGAACATATCATGATAGTAGAGGCCGATCTTTGATCGGGCGAGCGGAGGTGCTCATTTCAAGACCTTCCCCTCTCGTACCCAAGTTCCCGAGCCGAGGCAACTTTAGTGATGAAGAACACGTGGCCTTTGGCACGAGTCAGGGTTTCCTAAATTTCCCCGAAAATAAAATATTTAGGTGGCGGCTCTGCAATCTAGCAAAGCAGTCAAGTTTTGGCATTATTTGATGTAAAATCAATTTTCCAAAATGATTTGTCGGATTGGACTATTTGGTATTTATCAGTTTCACATTGCACTTGTGAGACTAGATTCAGAACCACAGGTAGAGTCCGAACTGTGAGGGCCTTTCTTTTCAAACCCTTTTCCAAAAGGTGGGTGCACGGAAAAAGGCGAGCCCACACCTTGGTCTTTCCAGCCTGCAACCTTTGGTGGCCTACCGGCCATCTCTAAAGGCTGTCGACCATCACTTTTGGGCTACTGGCCACTGATGTGGCTTGCCGGCCATCAGTGTATTTTACAGATATTTTATGCCAACTGTGCCAGCTGTTTGCACAGATGCATGCATTTATCCCCACGTGTAGGGCTAGATCTCCTTGAGGGAATTTCATGTTTTGTATATATAGGGACCCCCTCTCTCTTGTAGCAAGGTTAGAAAATTTTGAACTCAAAAATTTTTTCTCTCTCTACAATTCTCTCTATCTCTAGCAATTCTCTACACTTTAGCCTCCAATTCCTTAACCTTTGCCTATACACCCTTAACCAAATCTTCTCATCTTTGAGCTGAGGTGTTCTTGAGCTTGGTTTGAACTCTAGAGGGTGTATTTACTTGGTTTTGTTGCTTGGAATTACTCTTCTCTTCAAATGGTATAACACTTGCCTTGTTAACTTGCTTTGTATACTTGCTTTTCTATCTTTTTCCCACTGATTTTGGGCTATTTTTGGCCTATAAAAACTCTGTCTTTGTGGGTTGAAATTTTTTGTTGTAGGCCATTTATGGTTAGGGGGTGATTCACCCTTCTTTATTACTTGCTCGCAAGGCCTTTTCACTTGTGTTTCCCACTTTCAAACTATCTTTTTTTGGGCTTTTGAATACTGAGTTTCAGAGTATTTTCAGTGGGGAAAATCATGTTTTGAAGTCCAAAATTAGAGGGGTTAGCCTCCCCTCCTTGTATCTTGCTTACTAGCCTAGCTTGTGCTATGTTTTAGCATGTTAATCTAGCTTGTTTTAGCTTAATTCCATCATTTTTTAACCTCTGATTTGGACTATTTTAACTCTGTTTATGGCTGATTGTTGCATTTGAGTCTTGTTTTGCATGCTTCTAGTGTAATATGTCCTCACAAGCTTGGTGTTTTAGGCTTTTAGACACCACTTGTTTGAGTTGATTACATGTTTTAGTGTTTTTCTAACTTAATTTCAGTACTCATTAATCTCTGCAACTTCCCTTTTTTCTTGACTTTTTTGTTTGCTTTGAGAGCTGTTTCAACCTTAGGATAGTTTAAGCTTAAGATTGAGGTCCATGCTTAATGGTTTAACCCTCTTTTGAGGTTCATTATCAACGACATGACGCCTCTCTCTTGCCTTAAAATACCCCCTTGTTTGACACTTCCTTCTCTTTTAGAGGACTTAACTCACCATCAGACTTAATTAGATTAAAGGATGGTTGGCAAATTAAAATGAGTAAACTTAGGACTAAAAGTCAGCAAGATAATAACTTGGTGTGTTCAATCGGACGTTAATTGAACACATGAAACTTGGACCATTTCATACTTGCTAGTGATGAAATGATCCAAGTCTCCAAAGTCAACCACTTCCCTTGATCATTCATGAAAATGAGGAGGTTTGTGTCTTTTTTTCTTGCATTTATTGAACTTGCACACTTGGGTTCACAAGCCATCATGCAATGAAATTGCTTGAATTGGTGGTTTGTGGCTTAGGTTCATAACTCCTTGGATTTGTTCATAAAAAGGAGGGGTGAGTTGTGCAGACAATCCTTGAAAATACCTTGTATATGCTCTGTTTGTCCTCTATTGCAGCAAGATGAACCTGTGCATCACTGGCTATGTAATAGCCCGACCCTCATATGTGATACTGGTATCTTTTTAGTTTTTATTTTGAATTTTCGAGTGCATATTATGAAATTCTATGTGTGAAACTTAGAAAAATGGACTTCTATCTGTTGAATAAGAACATTATCTGTCACAATTAAACTACTTGAATCTGAAATTGGGCGCTGTAGACGCGCCCGTGGGCTTCACTCTACAGTTTGGACTCCCTTTTTGTGTCGCGGTTCTAAATCTGAACCAAAGAGTCCAACTCTGGCAAATCGTTTTGAAGAAAAACAGATTTTTGAAAAAGTAGTGCCAAACATGGACTGCTTTGCCAGATTACAGAGTCGCCACCTAAATATTTTTTAATGGGGGAATTTAGGAAACCCTGACTCGGTGCCGAAGGCCACATGTCCGTCATCACCAAAGTGACTTGGTTCGGGAGCTTGGGTACGATCGGGGAAGGTCAGCTATGAGCACCCCCTTTCGCCCGGTCTGAAGACCGGCCTCTACTAACCATGATATCCATTTTTGACAACCTTATGCATTCTTATTCCGGTTATTAGCCTAGAATTACTATGTGATGCGCACAACACAAAAGTATAGACTAGATTGCCCATTTTGGAAATAAACATTGCATATCCGTTTTATTTCGAAAAACGTGTTGGTTTTTGTGCTACTCGCAAGTAGGCTAAAATTCAGATTTCAATGAGTTGTCCCAACTCAGACAATCCAACCTCCACCCACAGGCATTCAAACAGTTTAACTCACATAAGCACTTAGCCGCATGGCAATCATACTGTCATGGCAAACATTCACACGCATGCGATATGCTAAAGCGAAAACACTTACATCGTACTCCGTGCCAAAACAAATAACCCGGTTAGCAAACATGCATGGCCTAGTTCATGTTAAGTGACTAATGCAACACAGGCATAAATGCAATCTAGAGTAGGCTCGGCTAACCCTAAACATGGCATGTGAAATGTTTCACGTAGCATGTATTCAATTTGGAATTGAAAATTGCAATGCAGTTTGTATGATGTACCGAGCCCGGTGCATGTAAACAAATGCATGAATGCACTCATGCATAGCATAAGGTATGCTAATTTTAAAATGCCCTGATCTACCATTGTAAGCGGGTAAATAAAAGGGATAGAAAGAAATGGGGATTGGAAGACATACACCCACTCACACACACTTATTACAACTTTGCCCTCGCTCGGAGGGACCGAATAAATAAATAATACAGACCCGAAAGAAATAAACGAATAAATTAATTATTACAAAATTCCAAAAAATTGAAATCAAAGCAAATAAATAAATGCGAAAGGGCCTCAGCCCTGCCTTGGGGTGCGTGAATGATGCGTGCTCGATCCGCCTTGCCCGGAAAAGCCGTACCCTAACACTGCTGCCTCTGTTTTTACTGCTCTGCCTCTCCAAAAATTCTCAACATTCTAGAACACCTTCCTTGCATACTGCTGAACACCACCGGCTGAGAGGATAGATCACCGGATGCTTCATTTGACCATCGGCTTCTTGTGGTGTTTATCGGCACAAATACAGTGCCGGTCGGCACTATACATTGCCGGTCGGCACAAAGTTCCTGCAGAGGACAGATTTTGACAGCAGCAGCAGACAGCAATGCAAGGCATGGTTTTTTGGGCATATGTAAGCATGGCCAATGCCTCCTATCATGTTTGGGGACTCAAGGAGACATGGCCCTTGGTTCTTGGGCCATCAATTATGCATTTGATGCATGATGGCCTAAGGAAC